>PISX010009135.1:0-77577 GCA_004024625.1 Mellivora capensis
CTCCACATCCTCTCCAACACACGTTGTTTCCCGTCTTGCTAATTTTGGCCATTCTAACTGGTGTGAGGTGGTATCTCAATGTGGTTTTAATTTGAATCTCCCTGATGGCTAGTGATGATGAACATTTTTTCATGTGTCTGATAGCCATTTGTATGTCTTCATTGGAGAAGTGTCTGTTCATATCTTCTGCCCATTTTTTTAATAATTTTTTAAATTTTTTATAAACATATAAAGTATTTTTATCCCCAGGGGTACATGTCTGTGAATCGCCAGGTTTACACACTTCACAGCACTAACCATAGCACATACCCTCCCCAATGTCCATTACCTCACCCCCCTTTCCCAACCCCCCTTCCCCCAGCAACTCTCAGTTTGTTTTGTGAGATTGAGTCACTTATGGTTTGTCTCCCTCTCAATCCCATCTTGTTTCTTTTCTTCTTTTCCTACCCCCCAACCCCCCATGTTTCATCTCCACTTCCTCATATCAGGGATATCATATGATAGTTGTCTTTCTCCAATTGACTTATTTCACTGGTTTCTCTTCAGATCGTATAAATCTTCTGCCCATTTTTTGATATGATTATCTGTTTTGCGTGTGTTGAGTTTGAGAAGTTCTTTATAGATCCTGGATATCAACCTTTTGTCTGTACTGTCATTTCAGTAATGTGGCAGGATACAAAGTCAATGTACAGAAATCAGTGGTGTTCTTATACACTAACAATGAAAACAGAAAGGGAAATTAGAGAATCGATTCCATTTACCATAGCACCAAGAACCATAAGATACCTAGGAATAAACCTAACCAAAGAGGTAAAGGATCTGTACTCGAGGAACTACAGAACACTCATGAAAGAAATTGAAGAAGACATAAAAAGATGGAAGACCATTCCATGTTCTTGGATCGGAAGAATAAACATTGTTAAAATGTCTATACTACCTAGAGCAATCTATGCTTTTAATGCCATTCCCATCAAAATTCCACCAGTATTTTTCAAAGAGCTGGAGCAAATAATCCTAAAATTTGTATGGAATCAGAAGAGACCCCGAATCGCTAAGGAAATGTTGAAAAACAAAAATAAAGCTGGTGGCATCTCATTACCTGATTTCAAGCTTTACTACAAAGCTGTGATCACCAAGACAGCATGGTACTGGCATCAAAACAGACACATAGACCAGTGGACAGAGTAGAGAGCCCAGATACGGACCCTCAACTCTATGGTCAAATAATCTTTGACAAAGCAGGAAAAAATATACAGTGGAAAAAAGACAGTCTCTTCAATAAATGGTGCTGGGAAAATTGGACAGCTGTATGTAGAAGAATGAAACTCGACCATTCTCTCACACCGTACACAAAGATAAACTCGAAATGGATAAAGGACCTCAATGTGAGACAGGAATCCATCAGAATCCTAGAGGAGAACATAGGCAGTAACCTTTTTGATATCAGCCACAGCAACTTCTTTCAAGATCTGTCTCCAAAGGCAAAGGAAACAAAAACGAAAATGAACTTTTGGGATTTCATCAAGATCAAAAGCTTCTGCACAGCAAAGGAGACAGTCAACAAAACAAAGAGGCAACCCACGGAATGGGAGAAGATATTTGCAAATGACAGGACAGACAAAAGGTTGATATCCAGGATCTATAAAGAACTTCTCAACCTCATAAGATTTTTAAAGGCAGGGATGTTAAAATGTCTGCACTTTTACACAATAATTATTTTGAATAAAATTTTTATTTTTGAATAATTTTAGATTCACAGAAAAGTTGCAAAGATAATCCAGGGAATTCTGTATACTCCTAACACATTTTCCCTGGTGCTAACATCTAGCATTATCTTTATACATTTGTTCAAACTAAAAATCCATATATCACCTTTAAAAGATTTTTCTTCTCTCAATGAGGCATGTGTAATATAAGTAACAATGATTATACAATGACCAAGTAGTTCAAAAATTGTAAGGCATTCAATTGAATAATAGTACTCCTGAAATGTAAATAATAGTCACATTCAGACAAAATGTTAAGTGGTAAAAATAAAATTTGCCATTCTCTCTAGATTTGTAAGTATGATAAAACCACTAGAATGCATTATTTCAAGGTTTATTTGCTAACATTCAAATGTGGAAAAGATACAAGCTGCAAACTGGTTTTTATTATAATTGTGTTTCTCCATCTTTTGGTATACTCTTCACACCAGAAGATGGTCTCATTTAATGAGAGAGATACATGATCTAGGGGGAGCAGAATCTCCCGTAAAAGAGAATGTTACCGGTTTTGTTGTGCCTGATAAAGAAGAGGAATGGGTGGTTTGCATTAAATTCAATGGAAGGGAACCTACTTCGAAGGCTCACCACACTCCCAGTGCCAGCTGTAGCCTCTGTACCTTGTTCATTTATTTCTACAAAAGACTTGTGGAAAACATTGGACAGAAATAAGTTTTTCTCCATAGACATTCGTGAGAAATCAGCTTTGCTCTGGTTAAAGGCATCGCTCATCCCCATACTGCTCAGGGTTGACTTGAGATTGTAAGTTTCTTCCAGCTTGAACTTGGGGAGCTGCAGCTGAACCTCGTACAACTCCATCATGTCTGCGCTGGTCCACTCATTCAGCTTCTCATAGGTGGTGGCCTTTTCCAGCTGCAGGTGTGGAACGAGGAGGAGAGAGTCAGTAATTCCATAAAGAGCAGTTGAGTGAGACCTGGATACTACAAGATGAATTACCGTCCCTCCCATTAACCAGGGTAATAAAGCACACACATTTGGAAATTCTTTGTGTAATGAAATTCTTCACCCTGTTGACCTACAGAATCTTTGTTTTGCAACTGACTAGTTGCCGGGATACAGGAGAATTAGACCTTATTTCAAAATGGCGTACTTCTATGCCAGCATGCAAGACATCAACTACACACAGAAATGGGTCAACATAAATATGCCTTATGTGCTGTCTACGCAAAAGTATAAACTTTAGAACAAATTATGTGCCAGGGTACAAAAGGATATCTGTTATATTAACATGAGAGGCAGCTCTTCAAAAACAATATCTGAGATAAAATAAAATGTCTATATAATCACAACAGTATGAAATTAGTAACAATAAGCTATGCCCCAAAAAAGGGAAGGAAAAGTAAAGAAAGGAAAATCTCCAAATCTTAAAAATCATGCATGTTTTTTAGTATAGTTTTTTAGAGTGTTTTTCTCCTCTTTATATTTTAAATTTTTTAAATAATAAATATATATGGATATACATACCTATATGGATATACATACCCATATGTATATAGGAGGGAAAAATGCGCATGATTTTTTTTTAGATAACATGTTTGTTTCAGGATGCATGTTTTTGCTACTTTGAGAGTTTTCTAGACTCAAGCTGTCAGTGACATACTTGTAGATGGTGCACATTAGTAATCTGACAACATATTCATCTCAGGACCTTGCACTTTTAGGAAGAAAGGGTTATCTTATAAAGGTGTGATGCTAATAGTTTACTGTACACCCTTGGTCTTCCTTTTACCATTCTTTCCAGTTTCACAAACTTTATGATACCATTTGGAAATCTCTTCTACATTCTAGCAGGGCTATGGAAACTTACAAGTATAAAGAATCTGGGGCACACAGAAAGTTATGCACAGTGCAAAGAAAGCCAGTCCACTCACTGCATGGGAAACTAATGTTCAACTTAAAAATACAAATAGCTCAGAAACATGGTCTGACCAAAGTTATATCAGGCTTCATAAAAATTTAGTTGATAAACAAATAATGCTTGAAGGTAGTACTGATGCTTAGTACGGATACAGCCTTTTCCTCCTGAAGACTTTATTTAATTAAAATGGGCTTTTTTTTTTTCAAGTTTTGGAAGTCAGAGTCTTGTTGGAAAATGTATATCTCAAGCTAGATTAATGTAAATGATTAAAAAGTTAACCTTTGATTAAGTAGGCTCTACCAGAGGGAGAGGAAAGAACTAGACTGAGGTCAGCTCTGTGACTGACAAAGAATATAAATATTTGTTGCTCCTGTGACTGTTCTTTTAGCTACCCAGTGCTAGCGCCTACAGATTACTTAAACTTTCTGAGGAACAGTGATACCCAACTTATAGAATTTTATAAAACTTAAACGACACTGTGAAGGTAAAGTCTTGAAGGTTCAAGGTATGTTGGTTGTCTTCCTCTACAGGAATCAAAGAAACAAACAGGGAGACCATGTCTTGTTTCTCTCCAGAGGGGTAAATGCCAGAACCACCTTCACAGTGGACAGACTGTACCTGATCCAGACCATCGATATCTTCTGGCAGCAGTATGAGCAGGCTGAGGTCACGGCTTTTGTAGTAGATTTGTAGGCCCATGGCTTGTGGCTTTTCAATGTGAAAAACTTCGAGTTTTTCTTTCAAGGACATCATTTGCACTGGTTTGCTTGTACTCTATGGAAAGGAAGTAGCAAAGTCACTGAGAAAGTGTTCCACCAAATCCTTAATTTTGTTTTATCATAATTGGTTCCCAGTAGTCTGGGACCCTGGCAAAACTGGTGATTCTCTATGAAATGCTGAACAAAGTTATTAAGACCTTGATTTCTGAAATAGGTGTTCTACTGGATAACATTATTGATAAGTGATGTGGACGTTGTCTTTTATAACACTATTGTGGCAACCTCTACAAATCACAGCAAGCTGGATCCTACTGAACACTTTAAAAAGTATCTTATCTCATGAAAACTATGCCAATGTCAATGATTCAGAAACTGCACAAGGTGGATTTCACAAGCAAACATTTGAGAAAGTATTTTAGTATCATAAACATTGACATTTACTAGGAGAATAAAAAGACAATAGGCTAGGAGGACATACCTGTAAAACACATATCTGATAAAGAATCAGTATCAGAATATATAAAGAGCCTTTAAAAACTCAATGATAATAAAAGAACCCAATTAAAAAAAAAAGAACCCAATTTTTAAAATAGGCAAAAGATATGAATAGATACTTCACTGAAGGAAGGTTTACAGCATATGAAAAGATGCTCAAGCATATGTCGTTAGGGAATTGCAAATTAGAACAATGAGATGGCACTACAGACCTTTAAGCATGGCTGAAAATCCAAAACACTGACGAAATCAACTGCTGATGAGGATGTGGAGCAACAGGAACTGTGATTCCCTGCCAGTGGGAATGCAAAGTGGAAGCCACGTCTGGAGACAGTTTGGCAGGTTCTTACAAAGCTAAACATGGTATTACCACATGACCCAGCAAGTGTGCTCCTGAGTATTTACCAGAAGGAGTTAAAAACTATGTCCACACAAAATCTTGCATGCAGATTATTTATAGCAGCTTTATTCATAATTGCCAAAAATTGGAAACAACCAAGATCTCCTTCAATAGGTGAATGGCAAAACAAACTGCAATATGTCCAGATAATGGAATATTAATTCAACAGTAAAGTGAAATGATCTATCAAACCAGGGAGAGACAGGCAGAAAGCTTCAATCTATTGCCTCTTGCTTAGTGGAAGAAGCCAGTCTGAAATGTCTACATACTATACAATTCCAACTACATGGTCCTCCAGAAAAAACAAAACTACAGAGACAATAAAAAGATCAGTGGTTGCTGGTATTTAGGAGGAGGGATGAATGGGTGGAGTACAGGGCATTTTTAGGACAGTTAAACTATTCTGCATGAAAACAGAATGGCGGATACGTGACATTATGCATTAGTCAAAGCCCATAGAACTATACAAGACCAAAAGTGAACCCTAATGTAAACTACAGACTTGAGTTAATAAAAATGTATGAATATTGGCTCATTAACTATAACAAAGGCACCACACTAACGCAAAATATTAATAATAAGGGAAATTATGTGGGTGGTGATATATGGGAACTCTACTTTCCTCTCAATTTTGCTGCAAACCTATAAATGCTCTTAAAAATAGTGTATTTATAGTAAGGTCAATAGTAATACAAAAACAAAACCCTGCAATTCAGATGTCATAGACACATTACTTATCCATTCTATAGGGAGCTGTTAATCACAAAGTCCCACCCGTCTGCTAATGTAGTGGTCATACGATTAGAGCTGTTCATTCAGGATACTACATGATGCAGTGATTTTTCAGGGATGAACACATGAATGGCACAAAACAGAGTCCTCCTTTAGGAGCATTCTGTTAGAGCTAGCAGAAAGACTATCTACCAGGGTTGTGAAGCTCAAAGGCTGACGATGGGGCAACCAAATTCCCTGGTCATATAGAGAAATTGTATCTTTAGTATTAGAGAACGAAGGTGATAACCAGAGGGAGTGAAGGTGATGAGAGTGAGGGAAGAGAGGGACAGAAAAGTGAGATTATGTCTTGAGATTCCCTGGATGTCTCAGTTCCTCTTAGTTATGTAAATAAGGCTAATACAATTCCCATTTTCCTAGAGCTATTTGGGAATGTTATCTTATCACTTGCAACTGAAAATTCCTTGTGGATATACTAAGCCAGGTAACTATCCAGCTCATTTCTGCTTAGCCTATTCAATTATATGTTTGGTCCCTTCCCCATTTTATCCCACTGTACCTATCTACCTGCTTACTGTATTAGGTCCCTGGGAGCACTGGTTATGGGAGAAGACCCACTCCAGGACTAAGCAGTTTTAACAAATATTGGCTAATCAATTCCTTTCCTAGGAATTTAAAATGAGATCTATTAGACTGGTCTCTAAAATGGAGGCAATGTTGTGAATAGCATGTTCTGCCATTGTGGACTAGGGAGAAGAGAAAGTTAGACTTCAGCCTGAGGGAAGAATGATGGGAGAAACAGAGTTGCAAAGATAGAGACTGAATCTTGACTACATTTGAATCCTTGTTTCCACTCAAGTTCCAAGGCCCAGACATAGTCTAGCCCTTGGATTCTAGAGGATCTATCTGTCGCCTTATATTAGTCTCCCTTCTTGAGGTAGTGAGTTTCTATCTATCACAAAAATGAGTGTGTTGTATACTAACACAAAGAGAAAACAATGGAAAGCATGAGATTTTAGGTGTGTCTTTCTTTTTTATATATATTTTATTTATTTATTTATTTATTTATTTATTTATTTGAGAGACAGAGATCACAACTAGGCAGGGAAGCAGGCAGAGAGAGAGGGAGAAGCAGGCTCCCTGCTGAGCAGAGAGCGTGACGCGGGGGCTCCATCCCAGGACTCTGGGATCGTGACCTGAGCTAAAGGCAGAGGCTTTAACCCACTGAGCCACCCAGGCGCGCCTAAATGTGTCTTTCTTTTACTTATGGAAAGGTAACTATTTGGTAGAAGAGAGTATTGGTCTAATAGAACAAGAACAGAACTAATAGTGAAGAGTTGGGGGTTACGGTTCTGGTAGTTTTTAACTTAGACATGGCTCCAGTCACTTTGACAGCTGGGAAATAAATATAACAACTACCTTACCTACCCCACCATAGTCATAGCAAGAACTAAGTGATAAAATATGTGAATTGTCTACCTTCAGAGAAGAAACAATGAAAAGAGGAATCCCCAGGCGGGATGGACCTGGCTTTTAGCTCAGGTATCCCTGCCCTGGTAATAGCCAGACTTCCCAGAAACATATATTCAAAAGGAAGAGTGAATTTCAAATAGAATCTCCTTTAAAATGTCATGTAAAAACCATGCTGATTATTAAAAGTTTCCTACCTTGTTTATTCTGAAAGGCTTTTCTGTGGTGTTTTGGACTAAGAACTGATGTTCCCAGATTCCTTTAAAGTAAAGGGCATTCACCAGAACCATTCTGGTTGCAGAATCCACTGCATCATCAGGTAGGAGATTCTGGATTTTTCCTACAAGAACAAAAGGATAGATTACAAATGGTATAGTTACATCCTGGCAATATGGCACACTTATAAAAATGATAATTATGAAATACTACTAAGTGATATCTTATATCCACCAATGATCCAAACCAGGAAGTTAGCATTAATAGAATATTACTAACAGGTCCTATTTAAATTTCATCTGCTGTTCCAATAAAACTCTTCCTTTGGATCAGAAATCAATCCAAGATCTCAAGTTGTAGTTACATGTCATTTTGTCTTAGAGCCTTTGAATCTGGAATAGTTCCTCATTCCTTCTTTGTCTTTCATGAATCTGACACTTTTGAAAAAGTTTGGTAGTGTGTCCCTCAATTCTCAGTTCAGATTTGTCTGATGTTTCCTCAATTGTATCCCACCAGAAAGATATGTTAGGTCCTAAATACCAGTACCTGTGAATGTGCTCTTATATGGAAATAGGGTCTCTGCAGACCTAAGCAAGTTAAGATGGAGGTCATCCTGGATTAGAGTAACTTTAACCTAATAATGATATCCTTACAAGAGGTGGAAAATTTGGACATAGACTCACAGAGAGGACAAGACAATGTGAAAACACAGACACAAGACAGACTTAAAGAAGATTATGTGCCAACAGAGGCAGAGATTAAAGAGTTCACAAGCCAAGGAATGTCAAGGATTGCCAGGAACCCCTGGAAGTTGGGGGGAGGCATGGAACAGTGCCTTCCCTAGAGCATTTAGAGGAAGCGTGGCCCTGCTCACACCTTAATTTCAGATTTGAAGCCTCCAGAATTGTGGGAGAATATATTTCTATTGTTTGAAACCATCCGGTTTGTGGCAATTGGTCATGGCAGCCCAAGGTCACCATCACAACCACAGAAACAATGTTATGTGCTTCTCAGTGAATCATACCAGGAAACAGATTATGTTCTTATTTCCCACTATGGGTGATGTTAACTTTGATGATTTGATTCCCACAGGTTTCTCACTGTAAAATTATAACTTTTTCCCTTTCTAATTCATAAGTGTCCTGTGGGGAACTACTAGATGACCACATAAATTTCCTCTTTCTCATCAAACTTTCGCCCACCAGTTTTAGCATCCGTTGATGATCTTGCCTGAAACGTGATGACTGTGGTGTTTTGCCAAATGGTGATTTTCAATTTCCACTATTCCTTCTACATTTATCAACTGGAATTCTACTATGAGGAAGAACTCGCCCATCTCCTCCTCTTATTTAGGTATTCAATAATTTATATCAGTATAGACTCATGGATGTTTGTTTTACCCTATGGGTTATAATTTATTACTATCATTATCTATTTTGTTGTCCAAATTGTCCCAGATGTGGCTATTAGAAACCTCCTCAAGTTGGTTCCTACATCCATTTGACATGTTCTCAGATATTTTGACCATTTACCTATATTCTGGTACCACAGTATGTCCTAAAGTTTATCCGGTGCTTTCCATCTCCCAGACCTAGAATTGGCATTTCTTCGAGGAGCCTTAGTTATGGTTTTTGTTTGTTTGTTTGTTTGTTTTTGAAGGATGGGTTTTAGAAATCAAGATGTGGATATTAGCTATGTTCATTATTCCTGGGATGTCATTGCTCAGCAGAGAAAGCTAGAAATTACATATATTATATACACATCTATAAATATTTCCATATCTATCTAATTCTCTGCTTATATATTATAGATGAGGAATTCATATTGTTATCTCCTATTTCAATCCAGCACCGTGGGGTTCACGCTCATCTTTGCTTCTCCTTATCTACAATTCCTTTCCTGTCAATGAAAAACATGAACCTTATTATTTACAATATATTTACTCATTTGCTCAGTCCTAGAATATACATAAAATAGTTTCAGAATGGCTAACCCATTCTCCTATGAAAAGCAAATTTGATTGCTAAAGTACAAGATCTGTGTACAGTTCTCTTTTTAAAGCCTTAGAGTACATAGTGAAACTATGTTTTTCTAGAACAAATATTTGTTGAAAAGAATAATTCTGAAACAGGAATGCAAACCAAGAAAAGATGCTACGAAAGACATTTTGAAGAGAAAATACAGATGGATTAGGTGAAACCACAGCAAGTGTGCGCATGCACACACACACATACACACACACACCAGAGGACTGCTGAGCAAGGCCAAATGTTATCCAGGGAATTGGAACATCAAAGGCCATGAGCAATGGAGCTCATTGGGAAAGGGTGAGTGTTAATAGAATTGAGGGCATTATCCTATTTACAACAATTATTCTTAGCCTTGATTGTCAATTAGAATCTCCTGAGGATTTAGACAATACTGATGCCTGAGCCTCACTCCCAGAGATCTCAATTAATTCATCTGGGGTTGGACTAAGAAATTAGTAAACTTAGTTTCATGTGTCGTGGGAACTGAGAGCCACTGGTTTGGAGCCATTTGGTCTAATAGTCTTTAATGCCTCCCTGTGTGCCAGTAATGGGTAGCAAATACGTCTGCCTGCAGGTTATTTCAGTGACCAAGGACACCCATACCACAGTGAAGTCAGGACTAGTGGGGTTGCTGACTTGCCTTTTTTTAAAAAATAAGGACTATATATAACACATGTACTAAAACTTTCAAAAATAATTAAGAACAACTAAAATTAGGTCTATTTAACTTCTCGATTTCCCTTTATTGTTACAAACACAAAGTAGGTATGGAAAACAAGAGTAGATCAGTGAAATATAATAAAATGACAAATGAAATCCAGAGCCTGTCTTTCCATTTCCCGTGGTTTGCTGGCAAACTGGCTCCAGGTAGGGGTGGGAGGAGAAGGAAACTCCTAATTTGTAGCCCATTTCTGGGGTGTAAATATTCTCGCCATATAGATTTCGAGCTACCAATATGAAAGTCTCCGAAAGCAGGGTTGGGAAGACATGCACACGCAACAAATGGGCTCCAAGACCCTGACTGCGCGTGCACACACCCCGCCTGCTGAAGTCCTCACCCGACACACATTAGAAGCCCCTGTGCGGCTTTTGAAAAAAGTTTTGGGGGCAGTAACACTTCTAGAGATTCCAGTTGATCTGAGGTATAACTTGGACGTGTCTATTCAGGACAGCCCTCCCTCACCGATAAAACAGACGTTTTGGTTTAACAATTACATCTGAATTTGATTTTAAATGATGTCAGAACATTCTAAATCATTTTAGTACTCATCTTTCTATCTTATTAAAGACAGTGTATTAAACTTAATTTATAATTTCTTTGATGATTCACCATGGGGAGACCGTGTACATCATTTTTTTTAATCTTTATTTTTTGCACAGAAGTTTTATTTTTTAAGAGCTGTGTCATTTTAAATCAAGTATTCTATCACTTGATAGAGTTGTAGATGCAAATAGAGAACATATCCAGGACTGATTTTTGCACAGACTTATCTCAGGTTGGTTGAGATCCAGATGATTTAAGTTGTGTTGCATTATTCTATGGACTCATATGTTTTCAAAGAAACCAACCTCTTGAACACGCAGCTGTCTTAGGATATGTAAAATATAATTATTGTATAAAGGATGTACAAAGTGTAGTCAAATACAACTTCAAAGTAACAGAGCCAAATTTGACCACGATTTTGCTCTACTCTTCAGAGCTACAGTGCCACCTACTGGCTAAGATATTCAGGGTAAGTCCTGCTGAGCACAGTTACTAATGTGACACTAGACTGCCCAGTGTGCCAAGCACCTGAGAGATGTTGAGAGGACAAACATGTAGACAACAACTTTCTCCAACACCCACTTTCAAGTAGTTTATAGACTATAAAGAAGAAAAAACAGAAAAAAAAATTTGCAACACATAACTGACTCTAACGAGACTTTGACTCTGAATGCCATGTATGTCCCAGTGGTCCATATGGCTACTTGAAAGAAGCTCTATTTGAAAGCTTAAGGAAAGAAGCTTCTTTCAGGTGTTTCAGATGGAACATAGTCATGCTGAAGAGTTTCCAGCAACTTTTTCTCAAGGGTGTGCCGAATTCTGCCTGGATGAAGTCAAAATTCCTGAAGAGCTGTTCAATTCCTTAACCTTATTTTGTTTTGAATAGCCCTCAAATAACCAGTATTCGTGTTCAGTACATAAAGAGAAAATACAGAAAGATTACAGCTTCCTGCCTCTTTGGAAGATACCACTTCTAAGAAGTAGAGCCAGCCTTGCCAGCTGGAACAATGAGGTCATAGGATGCAGGAAACAGGGGCTTAATAAAAGATGTTGACCGTGCCCTTGGTTAGCTTATTTTGGAGGTCTCTCATTTTGTAAGTCGTGTGACAACAGAGGATTTTTCAAAGCGTGTCTATCCTATATCTTGTCCCTATAGTAACTATAATCTGAAGTCTACTTGTTCCTCCATAACTTAAGATGAGTTATTCAGTTCTTCCTCAAAATCAAAACTTCTGCATTGTCAAATATGGCAGCCACTAGACATACATGGCTGCTTAAACGTAAATTACTTAAACTGAATTGAAGTAAAAAAATCAGTTCATCAGTCACATTAGCCACATTTGAACTCATCTATAGTCACGTGTGGATGGAACATGTGACCCTAGCACACTGGGCAGGGCAGACTTATGGCACATTTCTGTCAACACAGGACGATCTTCCAGGAGGCTGTGTGACCTAGACGGTTGGGTCTGGTCATGTTTCTTAAGGGTGGCAGTCTATGCTGGGGAAGCAGGGCAAGGACTGGAAGACGCCAGCTTCCACAACATGAGGCCATGGTTCTCCTCTTGGCTCTGAAAAGCTTTGCTTCTTGTAAAGATGGCAGAGTAACTGCTCTTAGCCTTCCTATCTGTAGAGCTCCCCTTCTTTTCCAGAAATTATGACAGACACTGGGTTAGGAATTTGAGACCTCCGGTTTAGTTCAGCCCCAGATTATTCTCACAGCCACATCTGCCATGTTGAATTTGTGTTGGATATTACAACAGGCTTTTGCCTGTGCAATCCCATTTGGTCCTCCTGCCGACTGAATCCATACAAGGGCTCAGTAAATGCTAGCTGGTCTATCATTCTAAAAACAGGCTTGCTTTTGAATGAACCCAAGTCAGGTGTAAGTTAAGTACAATGGTCACTCTTGACTCACCATGGCTTTTGAGTCACTATTCAAGGAAAAAGGAACTGAGAATTAAGGGCTGCCAACTTCCTCAGGGCATTTCAGTCAATGTTAACGTTCTGAACAATGACAATTAGTAGGCCTGCTGTGTGTTAGTGATTCAAAGCTGAAACTCACATCAGGCAGCATCATTGTACTTGGGCCCTTGAGTCTAGCAGGGGAGGCTTCAGTGGCTAACTTCGATAACAGTGCAGTACCTGTCAAAGTGAGCTTTCACACCCAGTGCTGTGTGAGCAAAGAGGAGACATAAACGAACTATTGGGACTTCATCAAGATAAGAAGCTTCTGCACCACGAAGGAAACAATCAACAACTAAAAGGCAGCCTATGGAATGGGAGAAGATATTTGCAAATGACATATCTGATAAGGGTCAGTATCCAAAATAAATAAAACCTTATAAAACTCAACACCCCAAAAAGGAATAATCCAGTTAAGAAACGGGTAGAAGCCAAGAATAGACATTTTTCCAAAGAAGGCATCCAGAAGGCCAACAGACACATGAGAAGATGCTCAACATCACAGATCATCAGGGAAATATAAATCAAAACTACAATGAGGTATGACCTCACAGCTATCAGAATGGCTAAAATCAATAACACAAGAAACAACAGGTGTTGAGGATGTGGAGAAAGGGGAATCCTCTTACATTGTTGGTGGGAATGCAAGCTGGTGCAGCCACTCTGGAAAATAGTATGGAGGTTCCTCAAAATGTTAAAAATAGAGCTACCCTACCACCCAGCAATTTGTGCCACTAGATATTTACCCAAAGATACAAAAATACTAATTCAAAGGGAGACATGCACCCCCATGTTTATAGCGGCACAATCAACGATAGCCAAGCTATGGAAATAGCCTAAGTGTCCATTGACTGATAAAGGGATAAAAAGGATAGACACATAGACACACACAATGGACTATTACTCTGTCATAAAAGAGAATGAAATCTTGCCATTTGCAATGAGGTGATGGAACTAGAGAGTATAATGCTAAGTGAAGTAAGTCAGAAAAAGACAAATAGCATATGATTTCACTCATGTGGAATTTAAGAACAAAACAAGTGATCATAGGGAGAAAAGAGAGAAGAGAGAGGCAAACCAAGAAACAGACTCTTAACTACAGAGAACAAAGTCGGGGTTACCAGAGGGGAGATGGATGGGGGATGGGATTAAGGAGGGCATTTGTGATGATCACTAAATTTTAGTGTTGAATCACTAAATTTTCACCGGAAACTAATATTACATTATATGTTACTTGGAATTTAAATTAAAAAATTGAAAATTAAAATTAAAAAAGAAATAGAACACTCAACTTTTAGTGAGTATGTAGCTACCCAGCTACAAACTACATCTTAAAGATGGTTATTACAACAAGTCTAGGTGACCAACTATCCTGGTTTCCCTGGGACTGAGAGGTCTTCAGGTGTTAAATCCAGGAAAATCCCAAGAAAATCAGGACAGGTGGGTCCCCAGAGCCTAAACTGGGGACCATGTAAAACTCAGCCATGTAGCTGAGTTTGAGATATGGGTGCAACTGATGTGTGAAACCTTTGGGTCATATCTCCTTAAAAGCAAAAAGGCTTTCTTTTCACCATTTCCTGGTGACTTTACAATGACAAATGCAAGAATCATCTTAGACTTAAATACGAAAGCCATGTTTTGAGGCTGGTGGAGCTAACCCACCAGCCTGGGTCTCTGCATTGCCTCAGCAAAGAGAATGCTTATCTGCCTTTTGACTATTATGTAAAAGAAAAATAAATGTCTGCCTTATCATTAGGCCACTGTATTCCAGGTCTCTCCGCTACAGCAGCTTAGCCCCCTACCATAATACACGACCTCATTTTGAAAATTACTTAAGATTATATAACACATTTGATGCCACAGTTTTATTATTAATTGCTAGCTATTTTTCCTCAGAAATCACAAATGTTGCAGTATTTTGACTTTCCTCTTTGCACTTTCCTGCTTTTTTGCCCCTGGGCTCCTGTTTGGAATTACTGGGATACAAGAATTTTCTTGTCCTCTTATTAAGTGGGTATCTTGACTTAGATGTTTTAGATAAGACTTGCTGGGAAAGCTAGGAATCTGAAAATCATGGGCATGGATAGAAAGAAATGTTCTGCATATTTAGAATGTATCCACTGTTCTAGTTCAGAAATACACATACTTACAAAGCAAATTCAAAAAAATACAAAAATGCTTAGAGAAGATACTCTGCTGAGCACCTTGGTGAAACCTTACCTTCAGTCTGACTTTCAACCCAAGAGTTGATCTCCTTTTGGATTTGTCCAGAAGCGCCCACAAAATTAACAGACTGTGGTTCTGCACCAAAGTATGTTTTCATGTCTTCTAGATATCTCTGGAAGATAGGTAAAATCTTCTTTTGCAGAGTTTGTCCAAAACCGAGACATCAAGTCTATCGATGGACCATTGCAAACCCCCACCGCATTGCCCCCTCTGTCTTTCCATACTTCCATTTTGATCGAAAACTAAACACTCCCCTCTTTAAAGTTAGCTGGGCACAGACTAGCCATGCAGAAGTCCAGGTGTGGAGAAAGGTCTGCCTCCCAGTTCTGGGGCTCCCACACCCTCCCTATTTTTTTTTTTTTTTTAAGTAGGCTCTACACCCAGCATGGAGCCTACCATAGGACTTGAACTCACAACCCTCAGACCAAGACTCGGATGCTTAATGGACTGAGTGACCCAAGCACCTCTATCCATGCCTGTGAAATGGGGCTGGTATAAAAAGGGAGAGAACTCTAGGAACCCCAAGACTATATCCAGCGATGAAGACCCGTTAGCAGTTGCACTTTGCTTTCTCTAGCAGAGCCAGAACCAAAGTGAAGCCTGTGGTTCTGGAAGCCCCCTGCTATGAACACTAAGTACCAAAAACCTGTGGAGGGTCCCTGAGGAGAGCTATACACTGCCCTGAAAATGGATTGCAAAGTGTGGCCAAAGTTTCAGCAGGCTGTCTGAGGGAAAAAAGCTGGCCTAGTCTTCCAGGCCTTTGATGTCCCCCCCACTGGCAGTCATCAGAAGTGGGCTTATGAGGGCACCTGCCATCCTCAGGACCCCTGTCATACTCCTTCAGTGTATTACTTGGTGGAGGAATTGTGTTCAGCAAAAAGTGCTGAGGTAATTCAGCCTTTGGGCAGTGGTTTGAAGATTAGGAAGTCTAAACTCTTAGAAATTATAATCCAGTAAAAAAGGAAGGCTTAAAGCTTCACAAGGCACCATTCCCTGGGATGACTCATGGGTTCTGCTCAACCTCTCCGAGCACATCCAGGGCTTGTGGACATTTTAAAAGATGTCTCATTTTATATATCTGTGTTCTTCTCATCTCTAAGTGCCTGCCCCACTCAGATACCTCCTACTTCCGGACCAAACCGGAATGCACAGGACTACCAGTACCAGAAAAGTCTCTAAGGTCTCGTTTGGATGCTTTTCTGCCTTTAGTCATAACCAAGCCCAAGTGCTGACCTCCCTGAATTCACTGGCTATGGGCAGGGACCGCCCTGCTTGATATCACAAGATAGCTTTATCTTTTCTATTGCTGTCCCTCTACCCTACCCAAGTTCTTTGCCCTTTGCCCACTGGGCACCTGGGTCCTCCTACTCTCTTATGTGATGAGATGTGATGAACTTCTGGGAAAGTCATTGCTTGTCTTGGTTCAGGGTGGCCCACTGTGGGAAGCCCTTGAATCTGAATTGAGGACGAAAGCATGGTCCACATTGTGGGGGCTCAACCACCTGAGGTGGGGAGAAGGTGATATTATTCCATGTCGAGAGTCTTTCCTAAAGTCTCTAAAGTCATGCTGTGAAATGACTCATCTGATCCCCGAGTCAGCTTTGCTCAACTACAAGCTCCCAGTCCAGCCAGGCTCCCAGGACCAGCTCTGCACTCTGCTCCTACACATCGACCCTACTGGGTTACCCTGCATCTCCTGCCACATTCCCCATGAAACAAATGCTAACCCAGAGATGACACAAACCATATCTCTTACCCATTCACTGGCTGAGGTGGACCCCTTTATTCTGAGCATAAAGTCTGGCTTGAGACCCACTGTTGATTTCCTTTATACCTAGACACTTAATGGTGCTCTAAATGATTGTTTCCAGAAATGCTGACCCCATACATGAACATTGTCCCTGGGATCTCTAGAGAAATGTATGAAAAGTTTCCTGATTGGTCTCACATACCTCTTTCTTTCCCATCAGCTTTAAAAGACACATTTGCACTTACAGTGTGAAATGGGTAGGTTTTCTCTCCATATATCTTGTTGGCTGTTTTAAGTATGTAAGCCTTGCTGGGATTGCTGATTTCTGAGATAAGTGTCTGGAAGTAAGAGTGTATATCTTCAACCTTGCCCAAACCGAATTCCTTTAAAAGAAAAGGGATTAGTCAAACAGTCAAATAAAAACACTGAACAAGAACTAGGTCTATATGAACAACCTCTATCTCAATGAAAAGAGTTGGTATCCTGTAAACAAAAACTGAAATCAGTGGCATGGTAGACAAAAAACGTTTTCTTTAATGTTAGCAGTGCAAGAATTTACAGGTTGTTAGAGTATTGTTTTCTTCACATTTAGTTTGTAAAGGCAAGAACAGGTTTGAAGGTGGGGCAGTTTTGAAGTGGAAGGAAAAGATGGAAAGAGAGAGAGGGAAAGAATACGACCCTTCCAAAAAGTGTACACGTTACTGTATTTTGAAAATTTTTCTATAGTTTGATGATATTTTTCTAAGAGAAGTTCCCTTTAATTATCAAATGCATATTAAAAATAAGACATACCATTTTTCTTTTCTTCTCACTTTCAGGACAAGCTGTGATATCCTGAACTCGGCTAAAGTGAAGAACCTGTTTTTTCAATAAAAAGGCAATATGTGAACACAGTTTGCGAAGATGTAATCATCTGAAATTCTCCTCAGCAAATACAAGTCAGTCATTCCCATCGCCACAGAACATATAATTAATTACCAGGTGGGCTCTGATTTCACTTAAATAATGTGTTACTAGATGGGTGAGGAAGTCAACAGCGGCTTCTAAATACATTTTTAAGCTGCCGTTTAAGTACCTACTCTCTTTCCTCTTATACTCTTTATAGGACATTTGAGATGCTGTTGGGAAATCGTTAGAGGTAAAAATCTCTTGTATTCCATGTTTTGTTTTGTTTTTCTATACGGCTGTTTTGAAAACTCGGCGTTAATTTGAAAGCATCATTTACACAATTTAAGCATAAGCCACTATTGCTTCAATTATCTAGAAAATTCAGGGATTTTAGTTGCTTATTCTAGTTAAGTGTTTCAGGTCTCATTGTCTACCTCACTTGACAGGTATAGACACGTTCTTTGTGCTCAGCCCAGCATTTCATTTGGAAGTTAACAAAAAGGAAGTGGACATGCTTGCTTCCCCTGAACTGTGCAACAGTAGAAAACAAGGGGATAATCCATCTCCCACAGCCTGGACCCAGCTCACAACGAGGAATAAAGTCCAGTTTACCAAAGCTTGCGCTGACTCACACCCAGTGACAAACGGGGATATGTGAGCAACTCAGTCTCAGTCGCAAAGCCTTGCCGCTGATATGTCAGTAGCATTTAAATAAAGCCAGGACAAGAAACACACAGAAGTATATTCAAATGGACCCCACTTGGAATCCATTTAAGATTATCGATCACATTAACTGTTAAGCCTTTTAATAATTAACCAGTTATAAACCAGGGGTAAGCCAGGATTTTGTCTGCATTTTGAAACACACAGTATCTCATGAACTAAAAGAATAAGGGGGATATCCTAGGCCCAAGCTGACAGAGGACAAATTCTGCCTATTTCATGCAGAATTACTGGCTGTGCTGTTTTCTGTATTTGACTCAAAGGGCACCACCTGGAGTGGAAATCCTGTCACTTAGCCTTTTTTTTTTTTTAATTTATTTGTTCAACAGAGAGATCACAAGTAGGCAGAGAGGCAGGCCGAGAGGGGGGCGGGGAGACGGCTCCCTGCCAACCAGAGAGCCCGATGCAGGGCTCCATCCCAGGACCCTGGGATCATGACCTGAGCCAAAGGCAGAGGCTTTAACCCACTGAGCCAACCAGGTGCCCCCACTTAGCCTTTTGATTATTGCATGATTTAGGGCTGGATTTCCTCTTTTCTATATATATCTTAAAACACACACACATATATTTGTACGTTTGCAAACATGCCCACATATGCACATGACTTTTTAAACTATAATTTTGCTATCTATGCCTCTACTTGTGTGTGCATGTGTGTGTCTGCACACACAGGCCCAATGCTTTGAAGATGTTTACAGCAAATCAATAATTGCTTATACAATACTACTGTTTTGTTATTTTAATGCTCTCCATGGGCTCTTTACATTCATCCAGACAACCAGGGACTGAACATAACCAAACAAAGCACAAAGAATTAGATTCATTTGATTTTTCTATTTGTGTCTTCAAGAAAATCTTTCTGAGATTGGAAAGAGGATGACTAATCCTATTATTTAAAGTATGAGCCATTCAAAAATGGTATGATACCACTCATATGTGGAATTTAAGAAGCAAAACAAGTGAACAAAGACAAAAAAGACAAAGGAAAAACCAGACTTGACTAGAGAGAACAAAGAGAGGGTTTCCAGAGGGGAAGTGAAAGGGATTAAGAGCTCTCTTGTCCTGATGAGCACTGAGTAAAGTACAGAACTGGTGAATCACTAGTGTATACCTGAAACTAATATAACACCATATGTTAACTTCACTGAAATTAAAATTTAAAAATAAAATAAAGTATGGGCCATTACTTCTTGAAATATATCAGTAATCAAAATAAAATTGGTTTTTTTAAAGATTTGTTTATTTGACAGATCACAGGTAGACAGAGAGGCAGGCAGAAAGAGAGGAAGGGAAGCAGGCTCCCTGCTGAGCAGAGATCCTGACTCAGGGCTCGATCCTCAATCCCAGGACCCTGAGATCATGACCTGAGCTGAAGGCAGAGGCTTTAACCCACTGAGCCACCCAGACACCCCGATAAAATTGGTTTTGGTGCTGAACCAAACTTGATAATCTTATCATCTCTCTGTTTGATCTTGCTAGGGAACATGGGGTCTTATGTGGTTTTTTAAGCAGCAATTTTCTTTCTTTTGTTTTTTTAAGATTTTATTTATTTATTTGACTGACAGAGATCACAAGCAGGCAGAGAGGCAGGCAGAGAGAGAAAGAGGGGAAGCAGGCTCCCTGCTGAACAGAAAGCCCAATGCGGGGCTCGATCCCAGGACACTGAGATCATGACCTGAGCCAAAGGCAGAGGCTTAACACACTGAGCTACCCAGGTATACCCCTTAAGCAGCAATTTTCTAGTTGGTTCTCTTCCCCAGAACTGTTTTTATGGCCTAAAACAATGTTGAAGTATGTCTTTTGTCTTGTAGGATACGGCTGTAAAATGTAAGCTATGTGGACGTCAGGAAGCAAATGATGGTAACAGTTAAAAAGAAGGCTCTGTTTAAAGGCTACAGAGGATGCTTGACCTCTCCTGCTTACCTGGGCCATCTGGGCTGCCGTGGTACCTCCAGTGCCCAAATACACCATGGCCAACGAAGTCGAGATGCCCCAGGGAGAAAAGAAAATATTTTTGCCCTCAGCCGATTCAGCCAGCTTTTTGCTGAAGTCCAAGGCAAATTGGTTGATTGATTTGGCTAGGGAGTCCATTGGGAAAACCTAAGAAAAATAAAGCAGAGATGGAAAACTTGTTAATAATCCTTTCCGCTTATTTCACTTTTGGCTGACACAACTATCTTCTCTAATCACCCCTTCTTGAAGTGACAAAAATATATATTATCTAATCCAAATTTATATCATATATATAGTGTATATGTTTCCACCCATTTTATATGCATGTATTTCCATTCATCCTTATATGTGTACCTATTCATAACAGCCGGAAGGACTGTGGAAAATCCCTTACCAATATTAGTAGTTTACATATTAAAAAACTGAAGTCCAGAGAGTTTGAGGGAATTGCTCAAATTGTAGTGCTAAGGTGCAGCAGAGGACATCTGGGTGCTGTTCAGGTGGCAGTTCCCTGTCGAGGAAACCATAATAAAAATGGTGCCATCCGCCCTGTGCTGCTTCTCAACGCACCACGTGACTGCTGACTTTACACAGTAAATAAGAAATTGCTAGTCATTTTTTTCAAGAAACTTTATGTTTTTTTCTCACTTATCACCAATATTTTTATACTTTTTAACCTTATCTGTTCATTCTTTTTAAATATTTTATTTATTTATTTATTTATTTGACAGAGAGCAAGACAGAGAGAGAGAGGGTACACAAGCAGGGGGAGTGGGAGAGGGAGAAGCAGGCTTCTTGCTGAGCAGGGAGTCTGATGTGGACCTCGATCCCAGGACCCTGGGATCTTGACCTGAGCCGAAGGCAGCCACTTAATGACTGAGCCACCAGGCACCCTTATCTGTTCATTCTTGCCTTTATCTATAATATTCTTCATTCCTAAAATGTTTTTTTTTCCTAGAATGTTTTGATCCTTCTTTACTCTATTGAAATCCAGTTCTGTTCCAGTTTCTTTCTTTCTTAAGAAACTTTTCCTGATCTCTAGTGTGCAGAGGAGTTAAGTCCCACAACATCACTTTTGCCCCTTATTGATATTTATCCCACTGATAGTTCTGTCTTCATACGCTTGCAGCTTTCCAACTCCAGGGTAAGTTCCTTAAGAGTACAATTTTCTGTATCTCCAACAATACCTTGCTCAGGACTTTACACAAAATGAATGTTTATAAATATTTATTACTCCTTTACAATGTTCATTATTTGGACTCCAGCCGCCATTGTCTATTCACTTAAACTTGGAACCATACACAGTTTAGTGGGAAATGCTCATAGAAAGGGAAGTCAAGGCTCTTTGCCCTTATTCTCACTCACTTGGGACCCTCTGAAAATTATCTTCTTGAACAAAAAAAATTCAGTTTTACTCATTAAAAAAATTATATTCAACCTCTAAATTTCACCCCCAATTGCCTGACATTTTCAGTCTTTTAAGACTTGGGTTCTATCAAAGAAACAACTACTTCAATCTGATGTCATTTTATAGCCAAATAATCTCTCAAACTGGTTAAGTGATTAAAAATAAGTCAACATCATAGACCTAGAATTTCCCATTAGTGCCAATGTTGTGTAGAACTTCAACTTATACTGGCATCACCTGGCCCTCAGGACCTTAGAAGGGTCAAGAGTCTCTGAATCAAGGGAGAGGCATAGGTAGGCCAAGTTTTGGTTTCATCATAAACTGGATTAACAGTGATCCTGCTGAAATCCCTCCTAACCATAGGCTTACACTTAGTCAAAGAACTTCCCCCTCTAAGTCCTGCTTCAGTTGTAGGCCATGTCTATTGCTGAAGGTGATGATAATCCTAGGCTAATATCACTTGACTAAAGAAAAACAACTCTAGTTTTGTAGTAAGTCTACACCTCACAAAATGTTCGAAACTTACCAGTATGAATTTTTTCTTGATAGATCCAGGGCTATCTTGGAAATAACCTCCTTAATCTCTTTACAGCTGTATTCATTCAAAAGATGGTTTGTTTACCACCTATATATTAAGCTTCATCTCTTTAGAATTCATGAAATACATTCATATGGAAAATGTTTGTCTCCTTAAAACCATACTAACCATGAAGGGAGGAGAAAATAATATCTTAGGGCCTGAGATTTTTCTTTCTACCTAAAGTTTATGGTTATTCTAGAGTTTGACTACTTGTAACAAATTCCTGAAAACAATAATTTTATTTAATGAAAGAAAAGAAATTTTATATTAAAATTAATATGAAATTAATTAATGAAAGTTAATTATTTGTGGAAGTTAATATCCAGTTATCTTCAGCTTCATTAATTCTCTTGTTAATATCATCATTAATACATGAGGTATTGCCCAAAACATAAAAGAACAATTCCTGCCTTTTTTTTTTTTTTACAAAAAATTTATAGAAGTGTTAAGCCATTGGTAAAATTTAACCCAAGAGTGAAAAGTGCTTTCTGAAGGATACAGAATTTTAGGATGATGTTTTACAGGAAATAATTTATCCATACAAAGGTTAGACAATGATTTTTTTCAGAGAAGATTAAAAATGTCTAGATCAGAAGACTACTATGCCATTTTCAGAATAAATTATTCTTTGCAGTTTTCAGAAGTTTTAGATGTGTCAGTTTAGATCTATATCTATATATATAAAAATATAGATATACTATAATATATACAAATATATATATGTAAAATATGTACAAAGCCCTCTTAAGGGCTTAGGGGAAAAACTGAAGAACTATGGAAGTAATAAAAGGATAGTGTCATTCATCAAAATGTTGCATCATAGATACCCATAGTCCCAAAGAACCTTGGAGTCCCCTCTAGTACAATTGCCTTGTTTTATCTACTAGAAAACTAAGGCCCAGAGAATTTAAATGTGCTGTCCAATGTGCACAGACAGCTAAGAGTGAAGTTATCACTGTAATCCCATTCTCTGGACCCTGAATACAATCTCCTTTGTCATTGTATCTCATTGTCTTCAAGATTTTAACAGAAAAAAGGAGGGATTGGGGAGGGGAAGAAAGGTGAACAGGAGGAGGAAGAAAGGAGGGAAGATGGTATAGAGGATGAGGAAGTGGGAAGGCACCTCACTCCATTTTCTACAAAAGGATACCCAAAGCTCCTTGACTTTTGATAATACTAATGATAGTGCCTACTTCTTGGAGCTGTGCTTACCAGAGGATGACATCTCCCCTCAGCACTTCTATCTCTACCCAAAGCTATTTTCTGAGGAAAGCAATAGTTTGGGATGTTTTAAAATGAGCGTGTAGTAGAAGGCTGGGGCTTAGGGTACTCCATGGAAGAGAAGAAAGCTAACAGCCCATGGAGTGGTGGCCTGGACAGGATGTTAGGTGGAGACAAGGAAAGAGAGCCAAAACATTCATTCCATGCATTAATGATGTGGATCAAATTCATATTGCCAAGCTCGCTCTTCCAAAGTGTTAGAAGGGGTTGGCCTCGATTATTCTGAGAATGCTCTATTTCTCTTTGCCTATGATGACGGATACAGAGGTGGTCAATCTATGTGACTGGAGGAGATTCCATTCATGGTTTCACAATTTCTGATAAAACCATTTCTCTAGCTCCTTTTAAATAAACACTGTCTCTCCCTCTTTGCCCTCTTTCCCACACAAGCTTTGAACTAGCTCAGGGTTAAATCTGTCTGATTTGTACAGAATTCTTAGGGGGATGAAGCTTTACCTATTATTTCTGTTTTTGAGGGCTCTTGATCATTTGTTACTCAGCTAGACATTTCAATATAGAAAAAAAACATAAATAAACATTTTTAAACAAAGAAATGTTTACAATACCTTGTTTTCTTCTTCTGGAGCAGAATTGGCAACTGGTTCCTTTAATAAGAGATTGTGGTGAGTTAAGTAACTTTTAACTGTAGAAATCATCTTTAAAAATTCTAGCACCTCCCTTTTCTTGGCCCCACCCTCTGATTCACTTTTACAAGCCCATACACTCTTCCTTTCAAATTTATCTTGGCCAAGAGCTCAAATAAAAAGACAGAGATCCACAATGAATGTTTTGCCTGGATGACTTACTTACCTACACTTGCCATGTCTGTCTGCAGGTAGAAACCTGAGCTCTGACAAATTGTAACTCACACTTTCCTTGCTTACTCTCTTCTCTAATCTGCCAACTGGCAGCAATTCTAGTAGTTTTCCCCAGCAGTCTTTCTTAAAAAAAAAAAAAATAGAAAACTCTTAATTAGCAGAATAATAATGGAAAATATTGGGGTTGGAATATTAGCTGTTACATTGTTAAAGCCGCTTTTAAGGTGCCACGTACTAGAGGCATCCAACAAATGTTGGTCCTCTTCTCCCTTGATGAGTTGATGTGGGAAACCAAGGAACTACTCCATCCAGGCCCATGTCCATTTTCCCACCTCCGGGGACAAGGGGTCTGAACCAATGTTTTAGACACGGTTGCTGAGTCAGGTATTGGTTCATCACTTTTTAGTTTTCTTTTATTTCTTCCTATGAATATTCCCTCCCTCTTCCAGATCTTCTACAGGAAAAACCATAGTTATTGTTTTATTTCCTACTGCTGAACACCTGTGCATGGTGGGGTGCTGGGAGGTGCATGGTGCATGGTGCATGGTGGGGGAGCGGGGAGAGGGATGGAATTGAGAACCTTCCAGAGGGATTGAGGGAGAGAAGGAGCCTCTCTACTTATAACAGATTTGGAATGTTCTTCATGCACTTTGCATTTTTCTCTTCATGGGACACACTTGTCTCCTGGTAAACCAGCTCAGAGTTTAACATTTGAGGATTAGTGGGGAACCCAGAGCAGAATGTTTCTCTGGACTTCACTAGGGGATGGGACTTGTGTAAGAAGTTTATTGCGCCTACCTGATGTGTGCTGAGCAGATAGTACTATCTACTGGTGCCTCCAGACTGTTATTAGCAGAAAGTCTCACATGGAGGCTGTGGATAGAGGGACGGTTCGTCCTGACTGACAGCAGTTCAGCAGAGAGTGACTTGGGCAATATCAATGCAGAGCATGGAGATGCTCGTTATTTATGTCGCATTAAATGCATCAATGCAAAAGCTACCAAACCAGCCAAGAAATTGTTTCATCTTCTCTAAAGTCACAAACTAAGTTTTACTCATTCATTTCCTCAGAGCCTTCTCCAGATTCCTTTCCCACTTATCTCTTGATTAAATTTTTATAGATATACTACCCATGTTGATGAAATCATGGTTGTGCATTATTATGATGCCTGTTTGGGGGTGGACAGGGAAAGAAAAAGAGGTAATAGTATCCTAAATTAACAACATAATATTATCAACACAGTTTTGTTTGTTGCTATAATTTATGGCCTGCCCTATGTATATGTATATGTACATGTATAATATGTACAAATTACTAATAGGGCTGTAGGGATAGGAACTATATGAATGGGGAAGAGGGGTAGGAGAGATAGATTTTGCTCTGGCCTTTTTATGAATTCATTAGGTATTCCAAAATTTTCAAGACAGAGAGAACTCTAGATGCATCAATATTATTCTAATAAGAATCCAGAAGGAGAGCATAAATTGAGTGGGCAGAAACAATGAGTAGATAATGGTTGCCCTAGTCCATTTGGGTTGCTATAAGAGAATACCAAAGACTGGGTGGTTTAAACAACAAACTTTTTTTTTTCACAGTTCTGGAGCTAGAAATCTGAGATCAGGGTGCCAGACTGGTTGGGTTTGGGGTGAAGACTCACTCTGTTCTTGGTTCACAGTAGGCTGCCTACTCTCTTGTCCTCATATGGTAGAGAGAGGAAGCTCTGATCCTTTCACCTCCTCCTAAGGGCACGAATTATATCATGAAGACTCCACGCTCATGACCTAATCTAACCCTAATGGGGCTTTTCCCTAAAGCCCCATTTCCAAATACCATCCCATTAGAAATTAGGGCTTTCACATATGTACGGGGGAGAGGAGACACACACATTCAGTCCATAGCAATGGCTGAGATTTTCCCAAAACTGAAGCAAAGATACAAGTTTCAAGATGGAAAAAAATCTGCTGATGAGCAAGACAAAATTTAAGAACATAGGGGCACCTTGGTGGTCAGTGGGTTAAAGCCTCTGCCTTCGGCTCAGGTCATGATCTTAGGGTCCTGGGATCGAGTCCCACATCGGGCTCTCTGCTCAGTGGGGAGCCTGCTTCCCTTCTTCTCTCTCTCTGCCTACTTGTGATCTCTGTCCATCAAATAAATAAATAAAATCTTTTAAAAAAGAACAATTTTTAAAAATAGTCTTAATGCAAGGAAATATCAAGAACATCATTAAGAACACAAAGAAAATTATGAAAACTACAAGGAGAAAGAATTATCTTGATATCAACTTTCCCATCAGCAATTTTGGTGCTGGAAGACCATAAAATCATACCCCTGGAGTGTTGAAGAGTGCTTTGAACCTTGAATTCCATGCCCATCCTCTAACTCAAAAGTGAGAGTGAGAAATATGGATATCTAAAGAATCACAATGATTCCGAATGCTGTTACTTAATGAATTGCTGAATTACTGAAGTTCATAGAAAAATGAATCTAAACATAAGAGAATGCAAGAAGCAAGAACTCTTAATTTTCAAAATGTCTGGTGTCGAGGGAACAAACCACAATTCAAGCCTTACACACTTTTTTTTTTTATAATTTTCTGGGATTCTACATTTGACCAGCTGACAGTTTTATTTCTGACAAAGATAATCAACATCAGCGCTAGTACTTATTAAACTCTGTATATGCTCAGCATTCTTTGAATTGCTTGTGATGTATGAATTCATTTAACCACCATGGCAACCTTATGAGAAAAACATTACTTTTTCTAGGTTGAAAACCAAAACATAAAGAAGCACCATTCTGGCCCATGGTTAGAGGACTCATAAGGGCTAAAACTGAGATGTAGGGACTGACAGTCAAGGGCCTGAGGTTACCCATTTAGCTGCCATGTTCCAGTGGGTCATCCATCCCTGCCTTCCATCACGGGAAGCCTGCTGCCTGGGAGACATTCTCAGAGTCTGGCCATGCTCCTGCAGACAGACTCTGCAGCCAGCTCAGACTCCCCAAACCAGACCTGCCTCAGTTCTCAGGACTTAGTTATGTTCTGCTCTGTCTCTGATCCACTCAAGCCATTCAGCACTATTTGAAGCAAACACCCCTGAAAGTAGGCATTTGTGTTTCCTCTCTTACTCTTACGCCCAAGGCCATCTTCCCCTCTCTGAACCCTCAGCTCAATGAGCTTGGCCTTGATTCCATGTCTGAACCACTGCACATAGTATTTATTCCTGATATCCTTGAGGTGTAACCAAGAGGATCCCCAAAGGACTTTGACTCAAGCTTTTCTGAACTCCTATGCCCTTTGCTGTTAGGAGACCACAGCTCTAAGCCATTTTCCACACAGCTCCATTCCAGTCCCAACACTGGGGCTCCCTGAAGAGGCAGTTATCCTTTTATCTCCTTTATTCTATTTTTTCTTGGTCCCCACAAAATGAAGCACGATGCCTGATCCTTAGGAATCAAGGTATGACAAGTCTTACGAGCTAATGCAAGGACCACCTTGCATTATGACCCAATGGAATGACAATAAACAAATGGTTGTGTGGAAACGTGTTTATTTTTTTCATATGCTTGCAATTTTACATAAGTTATAGACACATCTATGTGATACATAATGCTAGAAATGTGCGTAACATATATTTTCCTGTTGTTCAATGCTTTCTTCTAGTTATTTATTATAAGAGGGCATGGAAAGAACAACTACTCATCCCTCATTATACAAACAGTAAGTGCATTTTTTAGATAGAAAAATTACTGATCACCTGCTTCTGCAACTATCAGCTGCACAAAACTGACAGTGAACAGTAATTAAAACCATTATATAAAATAATAAATAATATAGTAAAAGTTAATGTTATACAATTAACCAACAGTAAGGAAGACCTAAGTGGGGCATCATCCCGCTTAGGAGATTAATGTCAAATGATTAATAGGCTTGCAATGTTATGGTGGACAGCTGTCTACTTATTGCTGTACTTATCATTAGTGTCTAGTAGGAGTTGTTCAGAAAAAAGCAGAAATGTGTATGAAAAGTCTCTAAATACTTGGCACTTAACGCAATTCGGAGGCTTACAGCTCATACTACGAAATCCTGTGTAGAAACAGAACTTTTCAACTTTGGGGTGAAACAAACCTGCCAAAAAAGAGGATGTTCTTGGTGACTTTGTGCATGATAAAGAAGAGGAAAGGGTGGTCTGCCACAAACCGTGGGCCTCCGTGGCCAGTTCTGCCAGACACAATGGCCCCGGTGCCAGCAGCTGCTTCTGTGCCCTCCTCGTTCACGTCCACGCTAGCTTGATGGAACACTTGGGACAGAAACAGGTCATTGGTGTCAGACATTCCTGAGAAATTGGCCCGGCTCTGGCTGAAGGCTTCCTCCATGCCCATGCTCTGGAGAACGGAACTGAGTTCATAGCGTTCTTCTAACTTGAACTGAGGGAGGTACACCTCCACATCGTCTTCGGCCAGCGTGTCGTTGCTAGTCCACTTGATGAATTTATCGTAGGTTATTTCATCTTCCAGCTACAAATCCAAACATTAAAGAAAAAACCCCATAAGTGCTCAGAAAAGAAGGCAAATAACTTACAAGTCTCGTGTTAACAATTAACGACTTTAATTTTACCACATTGTGGGTGATACAAAAATGTAATACACTGGTGAAGTATTGCAGGAAAGTAGCATGTATGACATATTTTCATGCTCTGAATGAAAGTTTGAGACATGAACATTTATAATCAACCAATTCACATGTTTCTACGAGGAGCTACACACCATTTTCTACACCTATAGACATGCTTCTCATGAAAGGTGAGTTTAGCTCCAGAGGTTTCAAACAATACAAGCTGGAATGGCTTACCAACTCCAAGCCAGTGGACACATCACTGATTTTGTCTGGAAGCAACAGGAACATGCTAATGTCTCCAGCATATGGGAGTTCTAGAATCTGAGTCTTTAGGTCACCTATGTAGCCAATGTTCAGTTCTTTACGCAGGTACATCATCTGTACAGGTTTGCGCTGATTCTAAAATGATTAAAAAGTAAAATATGAAAGTTGATATTAAGAGTCACGAGATTTATAATTAGACATGAAGAAATCGATTCTGCCCTAGTGTCAAAGAAATATGCTCTTAAAAATCAACAAAATAAATTATTTATACCCTTACAGTTGCTCTTGTTAGCTTTATCATGATTACATCTATTATTAAGATGGACATTAATAATTATAATAATACTAAAATATTTGTTCAGCTCCTGCCATGGGCCAAGAACTCTGTGCAACCTCACTGAATCCTGACAATAGCCAAGTTTTACTGATTAAAAAATGGAATTCCCAGAAGATAAATAAGGTCATAGATGGTTACTAGTAGAACCTTAGTGGTAGAACCTACAACTGCATCCAGAATTATGTAATTATAAAGCCCGTGGTCCTCACCATTACACATATGGTCTCTCTGAAAATTACTGAGTGATACTCAGTAGCTCAAAAGAATCAACCAACTGTCCAATGTGCATAATTTGTTACTAACAAGTCATACAGGAGCATGAGTGGTCTCTAACTTTTCTTTCTCTGTCTTGGCCAAGATCCTAAAAATACATGCTAGGAAAATCCATCTTGTCTCATACCGCGTTCACACGGAAAGGAGAAAGCCCATTAAATTTCTTCTCAAATGGAGTTTTCCACTTTCCTTTGAAGTAGATAGCATTCACCAGGACCATCTTGGTGTCCCCATCTACAGAACCTTCAGGTAACAAGTCTGGGATTTTGCCTACAGAAAACATAACATATGTTTAGGGTTCGTGTCCAAGAACTGTGATGTTTTTATGATTTGAATCTCTTGAGTCCCCATCAAACCCTGCATCTACATTTGTCAGACTCTGCAGAGGTGATGATCTCAAGCTCAGGTTTTTCTCCCAATTTATTTAAAGCATAAATAAATCAGACCACCTTTCTCAGAAGGCTTGCAAAGTCCAAGAGAAAATCAAGAAGTAATGCATTTAAAATTTAGAATCACTATCAAATATGGAAAGATTTTCACCTCCTTTTATGTTGTTTTCTCAAAGTTTCTCAAAGTTTAGCACTCCTTCTAGATCAGATCCAGACAATCTATGGGTCTGACCCATTGATTCATTCAAAAACTGTCTTATTTTTTTAATTTAAGTTGTGCTAGATCTAGATCTACAGCAGGAGTTGGGCAGATGCAAGAGGGGGAAAAAGGAAGAATTGCCCTGGAGGGGCTGAGAATATTAGAAGAGGCATTCAAAATCATCAGTGAGACAACGTGTCAGAAATCCTGCAACAGAATACAAAGTACTGTGGCTGTGCAGAGAAGGGAGTACATGAATACGCCAGGGAAGGAAGGGTCTCAGAAATTATAACACCCAACTGTGGTAGTTAAGAACAACAACAACAAAATGGCTTGAGAAACAGCCTACTTAAACTTACTACCTGCCCTATAATTTTTCAACTGCTCAAACACATTATTTTACTTAATCCTGACAGCTATTCTATTGGGATATTACTAGTGTCATTTTACACAAAAAGATCCTCCGCTGAGAAAGGTTAGCAACCTCCTCAAGGTCACAAACTGGGAAAGTGGTCAGAATTCTGTGCCCCCCTCCACCACCTCCCGATCCTACTGAGAGATGCAGGACTAACATAAAGGTCAATGGAATCTGACCAGCTTCCATTTACCCATTCAATATATCCCCAGGCAATGAAAACTCTTGGTTACTATTGAAAAATGTTACAGCTTTACTTAACTTTTTGATGTAAATGACAGAATTCATGTGATCATAATAAATAAAACAGACAGTTCCCTCAAGTTATTACAAAGTTTGGTGAAGCAGCCAGCCCAAAGGACAAGGCATTTTGACAACACAACTGCTTGAGTCACGGCCGCTGAAGACAATGCTTAGAAAGAAAGCGAATTCGCACTGTTCTCGGAAAAGCAGAACTCCTACACGTCTCTTGAATTCTGCAGTCGGTTTTTACTTTCACTTCTGCTAATCTTCCCTTTCCCTGACTCCTCTGTGTCAGTGGTTTGTCAATATTTTAGAACAGTAATTTCAAAATCCGTCGTAGAAATGAAGAACAAAAGGAGAACAACTATTTTCAGAGAAACAAAAATATTTTATAAGTTCTACAGAATTTGTGCTTTTTCCCAGCATGGGGGCCAAGAAGCCAAGACTGCAAACTATTGCTTGCAACCATGGTTTAAACATAGGAGTCACATGAGCACCTACTTTTTACCTACCTTATAAAGCAAACTCTTTAAATACCCAAATAAAGAATTCAGAATTAGACTAAGCATCGAAGAAGAAGAACCCCCAGTTTCATCATTAACTGGTGGTAGAATCTTGAAAAAGTCTGTTAGCCCCTCTCAGACCAAGAGTCTACCACCATGAAGGGGCAAATTACCTCCAAGGACCTTTCCAGTCCTAACAGCTCATAAATCTATGAAATACCCAGAACAAATCTAATAATTCCTATGTTTTTCTTCCTAGAAATCCATCTATTTATTGCTAGTCAGCAGTTATTTTTTTATGGCCTATAATTCAACCCGGAGATTTGGGAGAATGAAGGATTTTCATTAGACTGTGCTAATTTTTGTGGAGACACAGGAGAAGAGTGACGTATTGGCCCTAGCCTCAGATAATTATGGTCTGTATGGGACGGCAAAGCAAACAAAATAAAATCAGGTCAGCAAAGTTGAAGGCTGTATAAGGTGAACGTTAACAGGACTCATGAAGCTAACAAAAGAGCAACGGGGTAGAGAAGAGGGGAGTGGCTGGGAGGTACTTCGAGAAAGGCTAGGACTTTGGATTGCCACTTAAATTAAACTCTGACATTAAGGAATGCGTAAGAAGTAAGTATGGAGGGCAGCAACTGAGAGCTCAGGGGCCAGCAGTCATCAAGTACAGTCTGTTGGATAATTAAGAATTCAAAAGTCAAGGTGAAGAGTAGAAGAAGGCGGTAGAAGTAGAAGAAGGCAGAAGAGTTCTGCAGAGGCCAGCTGGAGGGCAGCGACGCTGTTTCTGTGTGGGGACAGGTGTGTGAGGTCAGTCCCCTCTGCAGTCTCCTCCCCTCCCCTGTACTCTACACTGGAGGCCAGCCAGTCTCCACTCTTTGCCTCAGAGGGCCAAGCTCTCTCACCTCGGCGTCTTGGCACATCTATACACTGTGTCTAGAATCCTCTCCCCATGCCCTTGGCCTGGCCAGCTGCAGCCCATCCTCCTAGTCACGACATAAGCACTTCTAATTCCAGGAAGACCCCTCCCGTCATAACGTTGGAGGCAAGTGCCTTCCTCATGCGCTCCCCATGCAGTGTCCTGTATGTCCCTATCAAAACATTTATGGTCACCTTACAGCCATCACCGACTGAACCGAATGCCTCCCCTAGATTGTAAGTTCTAGGGTGGTGGGGTCTGAGTTCTGTTTCTTTTACAGAACGTGTACAGTACCTGGCATGTAATACGCGGTGGATTCAACAACAATACAATAACAATGAGTGGATGATTTAATCAAGTGTGAGTCCTGGTAAAGAACAAAAGAGAAGCAGGAACCCATGAAAGAATTAGGAACATAAGCTCCAATAGTAGAAGTGATTCAGCAGGGACCAAAAGAACCTCACAGCAGGTAGACTTGGAATGGTGAAAAACAGGTAAAATAATTTTTGATCCCTCCTCCTTTGTTGCCAGTGGTCTCACACCAGTTACTCAGCAGAGGGTCACACCTTTTTTCTTTGTTTTTGTCCCAGCAGACAGAGAGCACGATTATTTCAATACTTGTACTTCCTACGTTGGAAGATGTGTCTGCCTGTTCTCATCTTCCATCCTAAGGTAATATCCAAAATTGGATTATTGAAGTACTGAACACATGTCTTCCTTTAGTAGACCTCAACTATTTTTTTTTTTCACTTAATGCACCACTTGGCTAAATGAGAATCGGGTTATGTTAACCAAAATAATTAAGGTGAGGGGAATTTTAAGGGAGTTAGGGCTAGGCACAGGAACAAGTTTTTGAAAAAAAAAAAATAGATCAACGGTTTCTAACTGAAAAGAAGAACAGGAAATATGACTTTGGTTTTACCTTTGGTCTGAGTCTTGACCCAGGAATTAATCTTTTTTCTGGTTTCTTCAGCACATTCTAGGAAGTCGACCGCCTGGGGTTCTACAGAATAGTATTTCTTGGAGAGTTGCATATATTCCTTTAAAGCAAGAAACCAGCCAAAGGTGACCCAGAATATATACTGAACAAGACTTGATGTCATTGTAAATCATGGGCTTACTGTCAAGAGTTGGGGTGGGGGAGTAAGGGTAAGGGGCTGAGGTAGGGGAAGGGCTGGAGGGTGGCGTTGGGGGGCTGGGAGGCTGAAAGAGGAAATGGTGTGGATTATAAGTGCTCCTTTGACCCCCTTGCCCACACTCATTTGCCCTCCTGAACTGTGCATTATAGACACTGAGTCCGAGGGGAAGGCTGGGCACATGGGGAGTGGTCCTGGAAATCACTGTTCCCCCAGCTGCGGTAGTCACTCTGCAACGTGGGGCCCTCGTATCCGTGGGAGGGAGCACTTGATCATGGGAGCATGCAAACAGCTGCCGTGACCCTGGGCATTTGGAGCCTCAGGGCGCTCATGTGGAATCCTGACTCTCTGTGGGCATCACAGACAGCAGCTTCGAAAGTGACCCCATTGCACACGGCGGGGCCTGACATTTCAGCTGCAGGTTCCACTTACTTCCTTGAACCTCGCCGACTGCTCTCCGAACAGCATATTGATGCTCTCCAATAAATATTCCCCTGTGGACGCATTGGTCGCAGAGCTGAGATTGCTGAACGAGGAGTGGACCGCAGCTCCAGCTTGTGCCTGAAACAGAAAGGAGGGGTCTCTTTATGTAACACGGGGTGGCTAAACAAGGTATTTCTTAAGCAAACGTGAATCTCTGAGGAAATACTTCTGATACAGCGTGCTAAAACCCAGAAGGCAACGTTTTACTTGTTTCAAATTTTGCTGCACCTATAAATTACATTGAAGTGACCGATGTCCTAGAAGGAAGTGAGGCTTCTTTTATAATTTCCTGAATTCAAGGTCTCTAAGGGATTTTATTATACTAAAACATTACCTAAGAAATGTTCTAGAAAAAGTTAATGTATGTCCAAAAGTACCCATTTTATAATTATAGGGGAGTCTGTACAGCGGGAAATCTGGGTTCTAGAAAGCCATGAAAATGTAGGTGAATTCTAATCCTCAACCCGGAGTTTGTAAGCATGATGACAGACATAGGACTCAGTCACAGCCGCAGCAGGTAAAGCAGGGGACAGAGCCCTGCAGATGGGGTGCCAGGTGTCCCAGGAGACTGGGTGGATTTCCATCTTGATGGGGCTCTCTTCCCCTCCTCTAGCCCATAATTCCCTGGGCAACGGGTGGATAGAGCAGCATTGCAAGAGGGAAGTTATGGGCAATATCCCCTTACCAAACCCACAGCATATTAGGGAAGTTGCTTATCAATAGGAGTCCATCCATGCCCAGTAAGTTAGCCAGAGAGCTGGTGTTTAAGGAAATAGAGTATTGAGAAAAGATATTAACTGAGATAGATGATGAATAGATATGTACATACATACATACACGGAGAGATGATAAACAGGTAGGGAGGTTGAGAGGGATATCCAAGGGTTGATGGTCTCTCATGAAGTCATCGGGCCTGACCTACCCCATTGCTCAATTGCTTGTCACTCTTTACCTTCTTCCACCTGGAAACCTGCACCCATGCATGTGTATTCTAGGAGATGCTACCACGATTTCAGAATAAATTACACATGCCCACCTAATGGCAGAGTGATGTGATTAAATCCAGAAACAGTTTTTGACCTAAAAGCCCTGAAGTCTAGATTCTACTCTGGCCCTGCCCATATTCATCCATGTGCCCATAGGATATTTATTTAAGGGCTCTGAGTCTTGGTTTTCTTTCTAGGAATGGGGGAAGTTGTACTAAGTTCCTTCCCTGTCTACCTCTGTGACTTTAAGATACAAAGATTCTAGAAATAAAATGCAAAAGGAATTATGAACCAGTGAGTCAAATACCTGCAAAATGGCCTCAGGATACGTGCCCCTCTGGATCTGTTGCATGAGTTCATAACCGGTGAGGTTCACTGGGGTCACTGGGGTCTTCTGAGCTCCAACCTTGTCGAACTGAAACACCTACATTTGGAATTAGAGACAATGTATTTATGAGTATATTCTCCTGCTAGATTACGTCACCGTGAAAGCAGTGGTGCTCAGGGACCTCTTGGAGGTCCTATCTACTTCCCTGCCTTTGTGTCTCAGAAACAAGCACATACTCTTTATACATAACATACAGGAGTCTGCAACTGAAATTTCTCTCACAAGGTACAGCTTGAGTTATTTTACACCAATCGATATATATATACTGGCCATTTTGACAACAATTTGTTCTTATGAGATGATTTGTAACCTTTTCAGCAAAGTATCTAAATTACCATCCAAGCCATAAACGGACTTGATAACAAATGCCAGTATTTTGAAGAAAAAAATACGGTTAATTCACGACCTTGTAGGTCTCTGTCTTTTCAAAGGCCTTATCTTTTATCCACTTTTTTTTTTTAAATTTCATTTCTTTTCAGTGTAACAGAATTCATAGTTTTACACCACACCCAGTGCTCCATGCAATGCGTGCCCTCCATAATACCCACCACCTGGCTCCCCCAACCTCCCACCCCCCGCCCCTTCAAAACCCTCAGGTTATTATCCACTTCTAATCTGTCAAAAACTACAAGCCCAAGTTAGTTTAGGCATAAACACACTTACTCACTATTAACATGGATCCCATAAAATATTTGCACACACTGTATCACACAAAGAAACCACCATCCATGTGGGGGACAGGTGACTGGGGTCTGATGACATATGAATCTCTTTATATCGTAAATGGCAGATCCAGAAAACACAGTAAAGCTGGAGGGTGAAGGCTGGTCCTACGAAGCTGCCTCGGGCTCCTTCCCAGCACAACAGCTTTCCAGCTTGGCCTCTCGGGTCTCAGCACCCCCAGTCTGGCCCTACACCCAGGCCTTCCCCCAACCTCCCACACCCCTTGGGTCCCATTGGGCCCGCATCACATCCCTTGTGGGGCTTGTGGTGAGGAGGACTTCTCTGGTGAGTGGACTGATGGTGGGGACTCTGCTGACAAAGGAAAGGCAAGCTTGTCCAGCCAGGTGGTGTTTCTGGGTTGGCAGGCCAGGTGTTAGGGGTTATGGGATCTTTCTCCACTCTTCCAATTATATGTCATAAGTCCCACCTAACCCTCTGAAAAGAAGTGGCCCTACTCTTGCCCCTACAGAAGGGAAGATTTTTTCCCGAAACAGCTTTTCTGATTTTTGTCCCTTCTGAGGAAGTTGACACTTAAATTGGGACTCTCCTGGCTAGCCCTACAGCCTTCCTGAATTACAGCAAAAGCCCCCACAGAAAAGGGGGATGGGAGGGGACTCTGGGCTATGCAGAGGCCGTGGGGTAAATAGAGGCAAGCACACTGCCCAGCCAGGCAGTGGAGCCCGAGGGGGACCTGGGGCTTCATTCTGAACATAAGAGCCTTCCGTGTCCTCCTTTCTTTCCACTGCCACCATGACCTTTACCAGGCGCACCAAGTCCCTGCCGTGGGGCCTCTTCCCCGCCCCGCTGCCTGGTCTATAGGAAGAAGATCGGAAACACACGGCCTTAGCTCCTAGTGGCGCGCAGCATGTGGGCAAACTCATGAAAGGCTCTTGGGCGCCCGGCTAAGGCCCTGAGGGTCACTAGCTGTTAAGACAGATGCAGCTCCCAGACGCTCTGCGGTTGACTGTAGCCTTCACACCCGTCCTCCAGCGGGGCCGCCCTCGTGCTCTTTGTGTAGATGAGAAAGCCGGGGCTCAGAGAGTTCCCACGCCTTCCTGCACACACCCAGCAGGAGCGGCAGAGCCACCACTCCACACAGCCGGGCCCGTCCCCAAAGTCCGCCCTCCTTCCTCCAAGCCAAAGAGCCTCTCTTCTTCCTTTTAGCAGAGAATGAACCACATTTCCCTTCGAATTATAAAACCAGCACATGCAGCAGAGTTACAGAAAAACAATAGATCATCTTTGCCTAGACCCACAGGCTTGAAGCACTTTCTAGATACAGAAAAGCTGTCTGTGCCCAGAGAGACAGATATGTTCATTCGCCTCCGGTGTCAAAATCTTTTTTTTTTAAATTTTAACAACTAAGAGTACTTCATTTCTCACTTTCCCTCACAATATATTGCTTCTGCTCCCTTTATAGTGGAAAAAATTAAGACCCTGATGTTTTCTGAAGTTTGACGTGCAGATCAAGGTTTCCAGCCTCCTCCAGGGGGAAGAGAATAAAGGGGAAGGCGTGTTGCCAAACACCGCTGGTATCAGGGTTGAGCAACTGAATTTTGTTGTAAGCCTAGATGTTTAAACTGCCACATTCAGCGGGAGGGATGCCTTTTACTTCCCTGCCTCGTGCAGTGAGATTGGCTCACACTCCCTGTGAACCGCCTCGAAGCAGGCCCATGGTAAATGGGTCACTGTGCACCGGCAAAGGACAGCCGTAGTCTCCGGCACGGTTCTCGTGAGAAACCCGAAGGTGGCCGGGGCATTTTGGTGTGACTGAGAGCACGGTATGTGCTTGTGAGAAAGCAGGGCCTGTACCTCAAGCACTCAATGTCAACATTTGTGGCTATGCGAGTCTGAAAGACTCTTAATTATATGATGACCTTATCCGGCTCACTGACCTCAGACATAACAGGAGCAGGTTGAATTCATCCCACGGGAGGCCTGTGGCATGTGGTGGATTTCCAAGGCCCAAAACTCAGGGAAGGAGTCCCCTGACTGAGCTGGTGTCCCTTCACCAAGCCCTGGAGCCAGTGGACTTAACAGAAAGGCCTCACAGTGTTCATGCACGCCCTGTCCATCCTGATTTTGAAAACTGGCCATCAGGCCAGACGCCGTTTTGTTGATGTGACCTCACGGGGTTGATAACGTGGCCGAGGCCCTCTGAAGTCACACCGCTCTCCTTGTATCTCCAGCAGTGTGGTGACCAGAGCTTTTCAGGACACTCTCCGTTATCTACAGTTGAAAGTTTTCATGGTTTAGCTGCTTTGGAGATTGGAATCTAGGGAACTTGTGTGGTGATGGCACGTGACAACAACTGACCTCAGTAAAGTCAAGCTACCTGAAGCATACAATTGCAATTCTGCAATTCCATTCAGGAGGGACCCAGTCCTAGTTTGGAGTTTTAACAGACACTCACCTTGGCCATCTGGTCTGCAGTGTTGCCTCTGGCACCCAGGTAGACCATGGCCATGGTAGATGAGATGCTCCACGGAGAGAAGAAGAGATTCGGGGTGGCACTAGTATTTGCCAGGTGCTTGAAAAAATGGAGGGCAAAGATTGTGTTGGCCACATAAAGGTCTTCCATTGTTTCAATCTGAAAGGAAAGTGAGAAAGAAAGAAAAGTTCTGAAAGGTGACTCAACATTTTGGGTGATATTGGCCGAGTAGTACATGGTGCACATGCACAGGACAGGGGTTCCCTCTCTGCTCTTCCTTCATGGCACAGCATGAACCAGAGCCCAGATGTCGTCATGGTCATGTGACGTGAGCAACCTCACAGGACTCCAGGCTTCATGCGATGTTCTGCTGTTACCGACTTAAAATCCTTAATATTTTGAACAGAGGCTCTGCATTTTCCTTATGCACTGGATCCTGCAAATTATGTAGCTGATCCTGAGATGCAGGGAGCAGTTACATGATGAGTTGGGATGCTTCATATAATAATCATAATAAGAGCAATGACAATGAATAGCATTTATTGGATTTTTACTATACAATAGATGTCATTCTAAACATTCTACCAACCATTTAATTCTTACCAAAACCTTATCAGAAAGGCATTGCTATTTGCATTTTATGAAGGAAAAAACAACAACACAGAGAATCAGGAAAGTGACCAGAGTCACCCGACTATAAAGGGCAGGACCAGGCGTGGGAGCCAGGTGGGGGGCCTCCAGGGTCATGTTTTCAACCTCAAGGCTCCATCCGCAAATATCCAGCACACACATGGGCAAATACAAGCAGATTCAAACATGTATTCCTGTTGGCCCCAGCTGAGATCACCAGTCTTCCTTCAGACTCTCTGTTTCTAGAAGTGGCTTGGATTCATCAGTTGAGGTTGGTGTTTTTACCCACTTCCCACCTCCTGTACGCCCCACCCCTCCACACCTACATCCACAACCTGCAATAAAACAGCTTCCCATGCTAAGGAGTTCAGTATAGGGGGTGCTGGAATGGCCGCCTGCTTCTCCTGCACCCCTGCCTCCCCCCCTGCAGGCAAATCCATTGCAGGCAACACTGCATGCAATGAACATGAAACACACACACACACCCTATCACCACCTGAAGATAAAGGACGGACACACCTTCTGTGACCCATGTGAAGCGGAAAGCATGGACACACCCGAGGTGTGTATGGTATCTGTTGGTACTGGCCAGTGATCATTTTTCTGGCTCTGTGTTATGCTTTCACAGTGGCTTAAAACACACCCTATAATTACCAAAATATATAAATATACCAAATGACGCTGACACTCATCCCACAGGAACCTTTGTGACAGTGGCTTCCTGGAGCTGAGGAGGGGCTGAGGGAGGCTCCAAGGTGAGGGACGTCCCCATCTATAGGTTTGGCTCACTCAGCAGGCTTCCCAGCAAGGGCCAGGACTCACTTCCCTCCCCAATCCCGGGTTGTCTTAGGGGAACACTTGGTTCATGAACACTCTTCTTTAAGAAAATCATTGCAATTTGTATCAAAATGTCCCATTTGAAATATCACCCAATTGTATTTTATCGAGACAAAATTGTAAATTAAGCAAAATTTGTCCCCGAAACCATTTCTTCCATTCAGTCCTCGTAGGATCTGAAGAAGGTACATACTGTTATCTTCATTTTTTTAGGTTGCCTCCTGACGCTCAGAGAGCTCAAGTAACTTGCAGAAGGTCACAGAGCTTCTATGCATTGGTGCAGGGATTTAAGCCTAGGTCTGCTTCAGGAACCCACTCAGTCCACACTGCCTCACAGTGCCTCTCTTTGTTGGTGGTGAACTTCACTATTATGTGTAAGAGTTTAGGCAAGTTACTAGCTTAAGAAATGCTAGAAAGAGAAAATAAAAATAGGAAGGTAGCAAGTCCCTAATGCTCCTAGAAGGCGTATTAAGCAGGAAAAACAAACAAACAAACCCCACTATTTTTTTTTTCTTGCTTCATCACTGAGATTGGGTTAACTGGTGACTCAGACATTTGTTTCCTCTTCCCTCTACTGATTTAAAATTGTCTTGAAACTAATTAGTCTTACTGGGCAGATCATTTTTGTGAACTGCCTCATAACATTTTGGAAACAAACTGATAATTAATATCATAAATAAATTATATCTCTATCCTCACGTGAAGAAAATAAATAAGGGCTCAGAGCCAGAAAAGTAACCGCAGGCTTCTCCCAGACGGAATTCGTTATAGTGTCCTGAGTAGTCAGTCACTCTAACAAAAAGAAAGTGTTAAACTATCAGAGAGGCTTTTGATAGATTTCTGGCGGCTTTATAAAGGAAAAAAGGACATAAGGACAGAATTAAATTCTCCCAGGTGCATTTACTTCTCTTAAAAATCGTCTAGTTTTTATTCCTTGAATAAGGGGCAATTAACGGCATTTAACATAAAAAAAATCTCATGTCTATATTGCAGTTACCAAATTCCTTCAGCAGCATTGTTTTTGTTTAACTTGTGTCAATACCTGCGCAGGAAACCCTAGTAATTTCTTGATACAGAAATGCGGAGATGTACATCACATGGCCAGTTAGCTTCAGGGCCGACAACCTCAGCCTTCTGGTGCTTTTCATTTTCAAAATGACGTTTGAGAAGTTTGCAGTCTTGGAAATCTATGAAGGCGCACATACGCCATTTTTCCTCTCAGGCAGCTCCACACCTTACCTTTAGGTGGGACTCTGCCTGAGACAATGCACAACTGAAGTCACAGAATGATGTCAAATGACATCATCGCCCGAAACAGGTGACACCTGTTGTGTGTTTCTTATCATTAACATTTTTAAAAATTGTTTAACTTCTGAATATCATCCCACTAATTAAGGTTTAATATCACCACGGGGAGGAATAAACGGGGAGTACATGTGGGGCTGGGCTCCATGATATCTGTGTCACTTCCTGCCCCACAAGTTGACAAACGTGCCCTAAAGCTGGACACACATCATCAAGCTGGGAGGTGTCCTGAGGCGCCACCAAGGGCCTCTTCTAGTTGGTGCTGGATGCTAGATTTGAGTTTGCTGCAGCATTTAAAACAATCTGTTTTACGACAACATAGTGCAAATATTTAGAAATTGACCACAAAAGGCAATGAAGACAAAGAGAAAATAGTACCTTCAAGGAAACGCCCCATCCAAACTTAGTACCTTCTCCCCCCAACAAAATTAAAAGCAGTTCCTGTTATTTGATGACTTTCATAATGAATGAATGTCTGTTTATGGGTATTAAATGATTTATTGAACCATTACTTCAGTCAATCCAACAACTGTTTGGAAAATTTTTCTCTTCCACCAAATTGACCAATTACTGAACTCAATTCAATAAGTACAAGGGGGGATTGAACAGACCCAACTCAGACTGCTGCTGAATTTCTGTAATTTCTGTTATTTCTGTTAGTTTTAGATAAAGACTGTCATTTTTCTTGTTTTTATTATATTTATATACAATTTATAGATTACTTTCATTGCTTAAATTACTATCTTTTAACTGATCTACATTTCCACCCAATTCTGTGTCCAAACCCTAGTTAGTAAAGAATATACATATTCTAACCCGTTCAGTAAAATCCCCGTCTCAACTTGACTGGGCACTGTAGTTCAGGTAATGTTACACAGACACCTGCAGGCTTCTGAGAGTCAAGATTAAGTCTTACTACAAATTGAACTCAAATCTCGACCCAAAATATTTTCCCTTAAAAGAAACCTAAACAAGATAACACCATGACATTTTTACTCATTTTCTAAAGACACCCCTAATAATCTTCATTATTAGTAATACCAGTAAGAAGGAAGAGGGAGAAAAATGAAAACCTGTTTCCATGGCCATGGAAATCACTGAAAAATACCTGGTTAGTCCCGGAGGCGCTGCTGACAAGAAAACGTCCTCAGAGAGCTGTCATAGTGCACACACGGAGTGGGCTGGTTTTATACAGCTCTGCCCCTCCCACGGAGCATTTTTTTTTTCCTCACTCCCTTTCTAATCTGTATCCTTTGAGTGATTCAACATTTTACTCAGAAAGACATCACTATTATAAAAATGCTTGATTGCTAAGGCTCCGTTTAAGAAATTTGTTCAGAGGATGACGTCATTCAGAAACTTAAGAATTTGGCAATACCTACACATGCCTGTTAAAATTAGCTGAAGTTTGTCAGCCCGTTTCAAGCCCCCCTGTCCCTGCACCCAAGGACAGTGCCGAATTCCGCAATTACCTTCTGTCATTGCACAGGGATGGCTCGTGGACTCTTTGCAATATTTAAAGACAATAGAATCCTTTCTCTCTGAGTCTAGACAGCCCCCAAGTGACCCTTTGGGCATGGAAAGGAAAAGAGAAACGCTATTTTTCTTTCTTCCTTGGAGATTCTCTATTTTAAACTGTCTTAGATTTCTCAAAGTGGAATCTTCTAAATAATTCTGGGTTCCACCCAAATCTCCTGTCAGCAGCCACACCCAAATAACTTTCTATTTGCCCAGTGTTTCTGACACAGATCTTATCTTTTATTATACAGAGAAAATCCACTCTGTACTTAACATTGACTTTTAACTCTAGGATCATGATGTTGAAAACTTGATTGAAAAAAGTCACTAGGTGAGGGTGCCTGGGTGGCTCAGGTGGTTAAGCATCCGACTCTTTGATTTCTGCTCAGGTGGTGATCTCAGGGTTGTGAGATGGAGCCCCAGTACATCCCACACTGAGCAGGGAGCCTGCTTAAGATTCTCTCTCTCCCTCTTCATCTGCCCCTTCCCGCCCCTGTCACGAATGTCCATGATCTCTCTCTTAAAAAAAAAAAAATTAGTAACAAAAAGCAAAGTTTAGGGGAAAAAATGTCACTAGGTGTTTAGATACAGGAAAGGAATTAAAGGACAAAAACAGATAAAAAAATGGGCATGATGAGAGATAATTTGAGTCTAAACATGGTTAAATTGTTTGAGCTAATTGACAAGAGCAAAACACTAAAGGTGGCTTCTCATCTATTTGCTCTACTTTCATGTACAGGAAATCCTCAAATGGAAGAGATGGTTAGAAGTAAAAGCCCTGTGTTTCTTCTCGGCTGCTGTGGAAAGCTCCCTGCCATGCTTGGAGAGCTGGGTTAACAACCTGAATGTCAGTGACACCAAATCTGTGGGTTTGAGCCTTCTATGGGCTTCTTAGCTCACCCGTGGTTCACAGAGCTAGATCTACCCATACCTCATCTTGCTTTTGTGAGTCTCCCATCCAAAGGGGTCAGGATGACTTAGCCCAAACCCCTCATTATTATCAGAGAGACAATGGGATAAGTGTATTCTTCAGAATCTGTGTCTGGCAGCCAAAAGCCAAGTTATTTGATTTTCTTAATTTGCTAGAACACCTCAGGTCACATCAAGAAAAAGCAGGAATCCCACCCTCAACAATGATCTTTCAACTCCTAAGTTCCTCTATGACACCAAAGGGAACTCATAGGCAGGCACTGAACTTTTTGCAAGTTTTAACATCCCCTGGTGCTCAGCCAGATCTCTGTCTCAGCGAGTGATCAGTAGATGCGATTGCTGGTCCAGGGGTCCTCCTTTCCACACTCAGTCTCCTGGGGGGCCCCTCTGGCAGTGTCTACAGGACCAATCTGTTCAACTGTTTTTGAACCACACATTGGCAGCCCAACAATCTGTTGGGCCAATAGCAGATGTAGCTAGAAACCTAGCCACCCTTTGCTTTGCTCACTTTTCAGGCTCTACTGTTTCCATCTGATTGCTTTCATTCAATTATCCTTCTCAACAAGAATGCTGTCCTCCCTTCTCCCCACTGACCCAAATCTGCGAGGTTCTGCTCATACCCCACAGCTTCCATGACTTCCAGTCTGATTTCTATAAATCTCAGGGAAGTCATGCTATGTAGAACTGCACCTCTTGGAGCTACAATATACAAGCGTATTATTAATTCACTAATTAATCATATGTATTCTAGATATTTCATTTGAATGGGCTTCTATTCTCAAATAGGTTCTACACTTAATGCCCCTTCAGCAGCAAGAACAGTGCTGAGCATCAAGCTGGTACTTAACAAAATACCTTTTGACTGAGAGAAATGCCAAGATTTTCTAGAAAGGCTCTTTATTATGGTGAGCAAAGATATGGATCCTGGGAGACTCAGAAAGGCCGAATTTGAATTTTTCTTTCTGCCACTTACTAGTTATATAATCTTGTACAAATTTCTTCCTCAACTTCTCTGAGCTTAAGTTTCTTAAGGATGTTGGTACTGTTCATTGCCTCTGCAAAAGCAATCCAGTTTCTGCCCTTCTTCTTCCTGATTTTGTTCAGGTATCAAGAGATTCCTTGTCTTGAGGAAGGAAGGCCTCATTGTTGGTTGGGGGGTAGCTATATAACCCAACCTTGGTCAGTGAGGTTTGGGAGAAGTCTGTTGGGGAATGTCTGGGGAAATTTTTCCTTCCTAATAGGATAGAGACATACAAAGAGAAACTCCCTGTCATACACCAACCCCTGCTACCCAGCTTTGAGCCTGGCTGCGTGAGGATGAGATGCCCGGAGACACTCCCACTGTACATCAATCCAAGAGGAAGGCCAAGAGCTTTGCAGAGATGCCAAACCAGAGCCCTGACTTCAGAGCACTCCCAAGTCAATGCTGGAAACTACCTACCTCTAATTTTTGTTCTTATTATTATTGTTACCTGAAATGATAAATAGTAAGTCTATATTACCTAAGCATTCCTGAACAACACAGACTTTTGTGAAGAGCAGATGAGATCATGACCGCCAAGTGCTTAGCGTATTATCTTTCATACAGTAAGTGTTCCACAGGGTTTGCGAGCGAAATGGAGCGATTGTGGGTGGCCAGATTTGGAAGCTGTATTCCCACTTAGATTAGAGAAATGTTATCAGATCAGTGTAAAAAGAAAAGAAGGTCACGCATCAAACTATTAGAGGAAGCATAAAGGGCAATATATGATAAGAAGCCCATGAGTGGCACCAAGGGGTGCACGGTGTCATAGGAAAGAGGGGAAGGATAGATACATGTGTGTCAGAGGCCTCCAGGACGGAATAAAGATAAATGAAAAAGTGGCAATGGAAAGGGGAAAGAACTAAAATTACAGGCATGGGAAGCAAAGACTGTTGCGTGGCTGCCTAGGATCTGCCTCCTGCAGTCGGTAGGGGAGGGAGAGAGAGGAGAGCAGACAGCACCTCACAGAGAGGACTTGACCCCAGAGCCAGCTGAGACCTAATCTCAAGACATCCCACGTGAACTCCAGACAGGAGAAGCTGCTTGTAAAAACTGTAAAGGGGAAGAAAAATCTGTAAAATGTAGCAGAGGAAGAACGCAGCTGGTAGGACCGCTAGGAGGAGACCACTGTGAGAGCCCCATCGGTAGGTGGGTGAGCAGAGCAGAGTGACCACGTGGTAAGGCTCACCGTTGGGAGGTAAGTAAGATCACGTCTCTCAGCAAACCTGAAACTGGGCTTGTAGCAGCTGTAGCTCAGATCACTTTGGCAGCAGCTGGGGATAATGAACTGGCAAGTCTCTCAACGGCTTGTCTTTTTCTAGGAAAATGGGTGAGACAATCATAAGTGGTGAAGAGTGGTTAAAAAAATCATAAACCAATCACAAGGAGTAAGGAAAATTATAACACCACTTACCATAAGGGGGGAGAAACATAATTTATATATATATGTCTATATATAAATATATATGTTATATATGCAATATGACCCCAACTATATAAGTAAAATATGTGCAGAAATATGACTTGAAGCAAACGTGTCAAAATGTAAACAGTGATTGTAGTAACTTCATAGATGTGTGTCAACTGTTTTTTTTTATTTAAAAAAAAACAACTCCCCACATCTTTCACAATAGGCATGCATTACTTTTAAAAGACCAGAAATACATGATCAAAGTATCTATATTGATCTACATTCATCTACAATGAAACATGTCTAAAGGAGAAAGAAGGTCCAAAATAAGAACACTTTATGAATAAAGTTCTAATCGGGAGATTATATGCATTGTGTTTTTTTCTGTGACGCACCTGTCCAACTGGGAGGGAGCAGCCTGTGAGTGTGTTAACCATCGGGTGTTAGTCTCCCCGTACACAGTAAGCACCGTGAGCTCCATAAGCCCCGAGTCTTCCCCAGGGACAGAGATGGGCACTCGGCTCAAATTAAGGTGCTCACTGAGTGTTTGCTGAATGACTTATTCATGCGCAGCACGTGGCAGTGTTATGCTTTTCTCTTCTCCACTTTGGGTGAACAACCACTGGTACTTTCCTAATTCCCCTCTCCATGGGAATTGCTTGTAGATGGAAAATACACACATGTATCATCTCTCATGTCACCACTGAAATTATCCAAAGTACAGTACAACTGTAGGTCAAAAAGGAAGTCCCATTTTGACATAAAATGCCATCTCATGATCTTATTTGACGAATGACTTTCCATTAAATACATCAAAACCCTGTTTTTATAACAAAGATCATTCATATGAATTAGCCTTAGTGTTACAGTAGCATGGTTCACCCTAGAAATTTAAGTAGCTGTCACTGTGAGCAAGAGCCAATGGATATGAAAGTGGCCACCTCTGTGATGTGAATTTGGGGTCCCCTTGGCTAAGACATCATGTGGTATATGCTTCATGAAATATCTTTACCAGAGAATAAACCTTCTCCTTCTATAATTAGCAATAAAAGTCATCATGTTAATGGATCTGGGAGAAATAATACATGTTTCTAAATTCCTACAGAAAGGATTTTGACAGAGTAGGGAGACGTGGTCAGGGAAGGAGTTTTGGGCTATGTAAAGAGGATAAGCCAAAGAATGAGAAGGCTCTGGATGAAAGTGAGCCCAGGTCATAGAAAGAGAAAATACCAGATTCCAGGGCAAAGAAAACCAAAGCTTCCCTATTTTAAGATACTGCCTGGGCCAGCCAGGAGTCTGAGAAAGTTTGCACATGAAACAAGCTCTGTTAGGGAGTATTTATCTTGTTGCCAAGTGATAACAGCAACATAGACGCCATGGTTGGTAGGCTGTGGGAACACGTGATCGGTGTTCTGTGATTCAGCTACATGAGAAAACCAATAACCTTCCTAAAACCTGTCATGCCCAAAGCATCCAAGGAGAGATCACATTTGCAGAGCAGCCTCAGGACGCATCGTGAATCACAAATTCACTCATCCTATATACCCGGTGAAACTCTGCGCTTAGAGTGATGCATTTCCTTCGAGGGTTTAATGATACAACACTTGGTTCACGAAACCACAATTGCATGCCCCACTTGGCTTCCTGTTATCCTAGCGGATTATTTTTGGATAAGTGGATTATTTATATTCCTTAACAAACACGTGTAAATTTAGTCTCTCTTTTATCTAGCATGTTCCTAGTACATCTCGGCCAATACCTAATAAAAGTAACACATTTCGGTGATAACTTTCATCAAACATACTTAGAAGGTTAAAAAAAAGACATAATCATAGAATGTACTCCCAATCCATATGTCAATTACTTTTGTTTATCCTCTTTATGAATTTCTGTATCTTTTCTTCATTAAGAGTAGATAAGAGACCAGAGACCAGTCGACACTTACTACTAAAATACATTAATGATTCACACACAGATTTCAGATTTGGTCCCATCCAAAATGACGAGGGGAATCCATGGTTTCTAGGAAGGAACTGTCAAAAGAAAAGAGGATGAACTGGGGGACAGTGAGGCGTCTTATCACAGGGTGGGACTAGAACACCTACATCATCTCCAAGTTAAGACAGCCTTATTTAGACTTAGGTCAAAGCAAGAAGGAGGAGGAAATGATTGCTCAGTTCTCGCTCTGTTAATCAGTCATCATTCACAGACCCCGTGGACAGGAATATGGGAATGCAAATGGGATGTGTGGGTGACAGAAGCAGGAGGAGAGGAAAGCAGATAACAAAGAAAAGGCTCCTGTGACTCGATCTCTAACCTCGACCTCTCCCTTGATCACGAGATGGCCAAATGCAGCCTCCTAGCACACACCTGCCCTTGACCTCCCACGACCCACCATTTTCCACCGGTTTCTCTTCATCTGTTTCCCATCCATCTACCAGACATCCAAACTAAAATTGAAGCAACATCCTTGATTTTTTTTTTATATCTACTTTCACATCTACGATTTCACAAATCCCACTAGTTTTAGTTCTGAAATATTTTTTTGAGTTGATGTGCTCATCTTTTTTTCTCTAAAACTATTTCTCTTTGGTCTCCATCATCTCTGGCCTGATCTCCCTGTCTCTAGTGTCTTGTACCTTCAGCCATAAGCCTGATGTATCTACAGTGTGATCACAACTAACTATGTCTCTTCTCAAAATATTTCAATGAGTTCCCAGTAAATAAAAGATAAAAATCCAAACTGGATTCACATGGATCCAGGACCATCTGTGATCTCTCCCCTGCCTTCTTCTCCAATAACATTAATTTAAATAGTATAAAGTAAGTCTTTAGTGTCTGGTACATAATAGGTACTCAAATTTGTTAACATTAGTGATAAGCTCTATAACTGCACTTAGAAAACTGTACTAAGTTCTATTTTTACATATTTATTTCCCTGGTAAAGCTCTTGAGAACAGAAGCTATGTATCAGTTTTTATACCCACAACTTTTGGTATAATGTATGCTCCCTGGGAATGTCTCCTTAATGTTTTTTAACTAAACTGGAAACAAACTTTTGTATCCTAATTTTGATCTTCCCTAGCACTACTGAGATGGCCTCCAACTGTGGCCTTCCTTCTCTTCCTCCTTTGCTATGAAGATAGAAAACTTTATCTTCTGGAACAGGGAGTAGTTAAGGGTGAGTCTCATGAACTAATATGAGATAAATGTCAAGATCCTGGGTATATGAATTCCAAGAAATTCAGGGATGGGTGCTGAGATAGGACTCCATAAGCAAAGGAACAGAGACCTTGACCTTGGCTTGCTAGCTGTGTAGGCACAGAGGGGTCAGGCCTATAGCAGGGGAAATACCTCCTCTACTCCAGGGTTTGGGTGAAGGCATCATAGGAGTTTGGGCTCCAGGAGATGTAAGCAATGAACAAGTATCAGGCATTAAGAAAGGAGGCTAAGAGTTAAAAGAAGTTGGGGGGGGGCACAGTTAAGAACACAAGAAGTCTACTTTATTTGTCTCAATTTTCTAAGTTTTTATATTGGACACTTGCCTATGAACAGAAATACATAAATTTCAATGAAAAAAAGCTTCTTCAAAGCTGCTAAACACCATGCTGCTAATAGGGTTGCAAGAATTGACTCCAGGGAAAGAAATAATTTAAATGATTTATGTATTTGACGCTGAAGTGAATAGGTTAATGAGATCATACAAAGATCAGAACATCTCAATGTTCTGATCAGGTTAGGACTTGTGGTTTTCTCTGTGTGTGTGTGACATTTCATTCTAGATACTTAAGCTGTCCCTTTGGAATGCTTGTTTATCTGAAGTCTGGGTTGAAGGAATGAAAATCTCCCAAAGTATATTATTTTTCAGTGATTTTAGCTCTTACCACCTTTCCCACACTATTTCAGTCATATTTCTTGGTCATTTCAATATTTGTACCCAATGCTTGTTGCCTTAATATGAAAGTGCTCTCATATCATACCCAGGCAGGGTGTAGTATAGAGAACAAAAATTTAAATTTTCTACAGTAGCTATTTCTTAGAGTTCAGTGGCTCTTTGATTCATAAGAACTGGCTATGTACTATATTAGTCTCATGTTTCATTGGGTGATGCTAAGAAACCCAAATATGTGGAGGGATAAAAAATAAAGTCATACTATTTACTCAAGGAAAGTTCTAGACTTTTCCACAGCACTCAGGTATGAATATCTTTGTGACCTACTCCTAGGGTTACAAATGTTTAACAACTCTTACTCCATAACAAGTTCCTGTTTGCCTGAACATGAGCAAAAACAAATTTTTTTTTTTTAAAACTTCACCATCAAGGAGGAAACTTTGGTCATCACACTTTTTGAATGAAGAATCGTGACCCCTTGGCCTGACTCGTATTGAAAATATGTTGCATGATTTTCTAATACAGCATCATAATCTTGAATTATAAGATCCTCTTTCTTCTTTAATGTAGAAAGTTAAGCATATATCCTGCCTTTCCAAAATTTCTGATATAGTGATATAAAACACAATAATGCTCATGAATTCCATCAGCTTTGCATAATATTATAAAGAGAGATATAAAAAGAGCCACATATTCTATATGCAAGGCTAAAATATTATTATAAATGAAATAATGTAGATAAAGTGTAAGGCAGAATGTCTAATAATAATAATTGATATTATTATTATTTTTTTTACTATTGAAGTCTTGTTGGTAATTATCTCCACTCAAGTGTTATACTGACATCTGATAATAACTGCGATCTTGGGTCAGTGATTTCATTTCTTTGGGCCTCCCTTCCTTTACATTATAGTGGTCTCATACAACTTATATGTCAATGCACATTATCTTATTTAAAATATTCTCAGTGATTGTTTAAATAGGATAAATCATTGTTTTACATCTGAGAAAACAGTAGTCAAGTGATTTGCCTCATGGTTAATACACGGAAGGATTCATTTAAACCCAAGTGTTTTAGGTCAGTGCTTTTTCCCATCCATAGACAATAACTTCCATGCTCTTTCCAGTTTCGAAATGTATAATTCTAGTTTTCTGGGATTGTTTAAGGTGCTCTTAGGAACTCAAGGACAGAAACAATGTCATATTCACTCTTGACTTGCCCAGTGCCTAGCAATGTTATTAGCAAAAGCAAAGTCCTCAATCAATGTGCTAAACTGGATCTTCCCTTGTCCACACTGATGACAATAAGGCATCATCCAACGTTCCACCTTACTAACGGATGGCGTCAGCTCCATACTGGATGCTGTCAGAAAAGGGAGGAAGTGTAAATCCTTGATGGGTATCTCAATAAATCTTATGTATAGGGAGGATAAAACTGTAAACGGTAAGGAAATAGCAATCATTTTTGGGTGAGAGACAGGGGTGTTTGTTACTTTATGGGTGACATAGTGACCTTGCTTTTGTCCATACTTGAACGACAGTATGAAAGGCGCCATTTTGTCTCATTTTTTATGGTCTCAGAGTATCTTGTCTGACGTTGGTATTCCGTGACAAGGTTTATGTCTAGCAGGCGGCCAACATGACCTGGCTATGTTGGACTAGTTTCTGAGTGTCAGAGGCTGCTTTTTTTTTTTTTTCCTTCCCTTTCTGACTGCCAAACAACACTCATTTCTGGAGGAACAGCTTCATGTGAATGGAAATATTGTGTAATGTGCTGAAGACATTGCAAAAAATAGCATCTCCTCCTCATGGGTTCAACCTGACTTGTTTAATTCATTTCTTTTAAGGGAAAGGCCGATTCCCGATATTGCCATATTTTCTAGGTTGGTTGATTAAACTGGGAAAGGATGATTGTATTTAATACATCAAAGTTTGGTCTGTGGTGTCATTTTTGTAACTTATCTTTAAAATTTTAATTAAAACTGTGCAGGCACAGAATTTTTCTTCTCAGATTTCTCACTGCTTTAAAGGAATTAGTTTTCACTCCTTTAGCTAATTTTTCTGGCATTTTCCTTCATGTCTGTCCTAAAACTGTTGAAGAAGTAGTGATGGATGTGTGGCCTTTACAGCCACTAATGTGCACATTTCCCATCCTGCCATATTCTAATAGGGCAATGTCAAAATTTTAGTTAGACCAATATTCTCTATTTTCATTATTCCATGCACTGTGTGCATGGAATTCATCCTAACTGGGCCGTATTCTATAATTTACTTTTTGCAGATTTTGTTTTCCTAATATTCTGAGTTATCTTGTCTTTTTTAAATGTGTTTTGTTTTATATATACTTATGACTAGCTCAACCACAAACCTCTCCTTGCTAGATAAATCTTAATACATTTAAAATACATGAGGAGAAAAAAAGCAAAAAGTATCAAACTCCCAATTTCAAGCTATACTATAAAGCTGTAGTTATCAAAACTAACATAAAAACAAATGAAGAGATCGATGGAACAGAGTCAAGAGCCCATAAATAAACCCAATAATATATGGTCAACCAATATTTGGCAAGGAAGTCAAGAATACTCAATGGAGAAAAGACAGTCCCTTCAATAAATGGCACTAGAATAACTGGATATTCACAGGTAAAGGAATGAAATGATCCATAGCTTAACCACTCACAAAAATTAACTGGAAATGGATTAAAGCCTTAAATGGAAGGCCTAAAACCATGACACTCCTATAAAGAAAACATAGGAACAAAACTCCTTGACAAGGGTGTTGGTGATGATTTTTTTGGATATGACACCTATGAGCACAAGCAACAAAATAAACAAATTGGACTACATCAAACTAAAAAGCTTCTCTACAGCAAAAGAAACCATCAACAAAGTGGAAAGACAACCGACAGAACAGGAAAAAGAATTTTCAAACCATATATCTGATAAGGTTTAATATCCAAAATATATAAAGAACTAATGAAACTCAGTAGCAGAAAAACAAATAACCCAATTTAAATATGGGCAAAAGGATCTGAATAGACATTTCTCCAAAGAAAGATGTACGAAAGATGTACAAAAGGCAGGTTTGGAAGATGCTCAACAGCACTGGTCCTTAGGGAGGTGCATATTAAAACTTCAGTGTGATTCCATCTCAGGCCTGCTACATGACCACTAAAAGACAAGAGGTAACAAATGTTGTCGAGGATGTGGAGAAGAGGGAGCCCTTGTACACTATTGGTGGGACTATAAATTTGTGTAGCCACTATGGATAACAGTATAGAGTTCCACAAAAAATGAAAAATAAAATAACCATATGATCCAGCAATTCCACTTCTGGGACTATATCTAAAGGTAATGAAAACACTAACTCGAAAAGACAGCCGCACCCTCTTGCTCATAGCAGCATTATTTGCAATAGCGAAGCCAGAGAAACAACCTAAATGCCCATTGATGGATGAATGGATAAAGACGTTGTGGTGTGTATATACAATGGACTATTTAGTTAGCCATAAAAAGTGAGGAATGATAGGACCATTGCAATATGGAAGGACCGCAGGGCATTATGCCATGTGAAATAAGTCAGGTAGAAAAAGAGAAATACCGTCTCATCTCACTTATACATGGAATCTTAAAAAAAGAAAGAACTCGTAAGAAAGGATATCAGACTTGGGTTTACCAAAGGTGAGGGGTGGGAAGAAGAGGAATTGGAAGAAGGTGGTCAAAAGACATCAACTTCCAGTTACAACAAATGAGAACTAGTAGATGTAATGTACAGCATGATGACCAGAGCTAACACGGCCATTAAATCAAAAAGTTGGTTAGAGAGTGAAGCCAAAGAGTTCTACCACCCTAAAGAGAATTTTTTTTCCTTTCTTCTTTTCTTTTTATGGTATCTATATGAGAAGATGGATGTTAGCTGCTCTTGTTGTAATGACTTTACAATATTGTATATTAAACCATCATACCATACACCTTAAACTTATAGAAATGTGTGTCAATTATTTCTCAATAAAACTGGAAAAAAATAAATTCAAATGCTTGAGGTATCAATTTCACTTTTCTTAAAATAGTGACCCTCAGACCCTCTGATCTGGTATAGATCAAACAGCTGTTCTCAAGGCTCCTGAAAGTCTGTCATCCTTTTGTGATAACCTAGAATCTGCGGATTTTTTTTTTCCATTTCTCTCCTGGATTAGATTCTCTTTTCCTACATCCTTCATCATCCTCTTCTTGGTTCACTAGCTCAATTTTGTGGAGCAATTGCTCCATGAACAACTTGAGAAAAGAGACAATGGAGTAAAGCTTCTTAGATCTTGAACATCTGAAAATGCCTTTTCTCTCCCCTCTACTAAATTACTAGTTTGGTAATGTATAGGATTCCAGGCTAAAAAACATCTTCTCCAAAAATATTCTTGTAACTAGCCTTGCTATCAAAATTCAAAGGTTGTTCTAACTTCTGATCTTGTGTATATGACCTTAACTTTGGTCTCAGGAAGCTTACAGAATTTCTGTGTCTCTAATGTCCTGAAATTTCATAATGGTGTGCTTTGGGATGGGTTTACTTTTACTGGCACTCAGGCTCTTTTAATCTGGAAGATTATATTGTTCAGTCCTAAGAAATTTTCTGGAATTATTTATTTTTTGTTATATTTCTAATATTTAATTCATAGAAGGGAGTAGTGCCAGTAACTTCCATTTACTATGGATTTCCCCCAATTCCATTTTCTACCTTCTGATACATACCTGAACTAAACAGTATTCTGAATTTTTATTCATCATTCCTTAGTTTTATTTGTATGTCCTTATCACAAAACCTGAGAAAATAATAGGTTGTTTATTTTTGCTTGCATATGAGCTTTATTAAAATTTGGCACCATCTTGCACATACTCTAGAGTGAGGTGGGAGGGTAGCAAAATGTTTGGTAAAGGGCCAGACAGTAAATATTTTAGTCTTTGGGGGTCATATGGTCTCTATTACCATTACTTTGTTATTGTGGTGGGAAAACAGACATGAACAAATGGGTGTGGCTGTATTCAAATACAATTTTACTTGCAAAAGCATATGGTGGGCCATATGCCGTAGTATGCAGACTCCAGCCCTAGGGAAAGTCTGCATATGTACACAGACAATGCAAGAGTTTCTCCAGAGCATATACAAAACCGTGCCAAATTGTTTATAAAAATCATACATATTCTATAGTCTTCTGCACCTTGGTTGTTCCATCCTACATTAGATTTCTCAAAGTCAGATGGTTTCTAGGTATAGTTCATTTTTTCATTGTGAGTCTATTGAATAGCAATGAACCCAATGAACTAGAGTACCAGAAACTATGTATCCATTCTCCTATCAGTATATACTGAACTTGGTTCTAGTTTTTGTCTCCTGATGAGGTTTTCTAATACCTGTTCTCATCAGAACTATACAAAGACATCCTTAATACGTACCTCTCTAACACTCGATCTGTCAAATTTCTTGACTCCTGACTATTCAGCATAGATAAAATGGTGTCATAATTTGCACTTCCCTGATTGCCAAAGAAACTGAACATCCTTTCATAACACTATGATGATATGGATTTCCTCTTCTGTGAATGCCTTATTTGAAATTTATTTTGGTCAGGGAAAGTTTGAGGAAGATTTTTTCTTTTTTCCTACTAACTTATTGGAGTTCTTTCTATATACTGTTGGGTATATATAATGCAAAAATACTCTGATTTGGTGTCATAAATTTTAAGATGTCTTGATGCTGTTAAATATATCTTTATTTTCTTATATGCTTAGCATTTTGTGTCATTTTAAGGAATTTTTTTCTATCTCAGAGTCAGAAAAATACTCTTGTAATAACTTCTAAAACTTTTGTTGCTATAGAAGACTAGGTCTCCTTGAAAAAATAATTGATTCTAGGTCTGGGGGAGGAAATATACAGGATGAGTCTGAACATCTTGTTATGCCAGAAAGCAAAGAGGCCATCAAAAGGGCCCAGAAGCCAACATGAAAAAACTCCCACTGACCAAAAATAAGGCAATTTAAACATGAAAAAAAATGATAATGGCAATGAATTTAAACAATTCAAATATATTAAAATTCATGAGCTTAAATGAAACTTAAACATTTCAAATATATTAAAATTCATGAATTAAAATTCATAAGTTATACCTACTTAAAGGGAAAAACACCAAAGAATACACTAAGAAAACTATGGAATTTCATGGGAATATATTTAGGACAAATTACTAATTTTCTTCAAAAATTATAATTCAAGGATAAAAAGAGAAATTTTGATTGAAAGAGATTATATATATATATGACTTGTGTATCAGATGATATGTATATATGACATGTATATCAGAAAATGAAATTCGTGGGCTTATTTGAATTCTGATTTGAAGTAATCAACCACAAAAGGAGAAAATTAGGAATCAAGTAGAAAAATTTAAAGAATGGGCTTTTTGATGATATGAAGAAATTATCAAATGTTTTAGTTATGATAAAAGATACTGTGTTATGATTTTAAAGAGTCCTGACCTTTAGTGAATGTATGGAAATGTTTGTGGATAACAGTGGATGATGCTTAGAATTTGCTTCAAAGCCATCAGAGTTACTGGAGAAAGAACGTACAGGAATAGGTGTGCCAGGAGACCTAGGATGATCATAACTAAAGCTAGCTGGTGAGTCTACGGAAGCTCGTGAAGCTGGTGTCTCTACTTTTGTATATATTTGAAATTTTCTGTAACAAAAGTAAAATAAAAATCAATACCTTAATGCAATAAAAGACTACTTGCAATGCCTCCATGGTCCCATGTGAGTCAGCAGGTACAAAGTGAACAGTCCGCTCGTTGTGGTCATGTTGTGTTATCTAGCCAAAGGACCTAAGGCAAAGCCTGCTTGCTAACAGTCATGATCAGGTGCCATTCCAGGATATTAGGAGAAAGAGAGAAAGCAAGTGAGACACAGAAAGAAGGACAGCTATTACCCAGTTGGCCAGAGCTTGAAAACCCAGCCAGGGGCTCATGCATACAGCTCATTCACCTCAGAGAAGCTGTACAGAAATAGAACACATTGGAACCTTTGAAGTGAAACAGAGAGGAATTCCTTTGTGGGCTTATTCTATTCTCTTGTCTTTCTGGTCCAGGTTGTTCTGTGGAACATTAACTCTTTTTTAGTTTCTGGGCTGTTTCCCAGCCCCTCTGAACAGCCGCTGGGAGAAGCATCTCTAACATGGAAAATGCTCTGGAGTTGTTCTTTCATTTTAGATGTCTTTCTTAAATGCTTGTGGATACTCATCAGTCTACTGTATTTTCGAATGGGGCATCTAAAAGCTAACTGGAAACTCTGCTTAGAAGGGAACCAGGGAGGAAGGGAGAAAAGTGTGGAAAGTAGGATGATCTAGCTGGGCGGTTTCTTTGGGAGATCCCCAGTATTATTATCTTTGGATGCCCAGAGAAGACCGTTTTGCTCTCCTAGCTGCAAGATAATGGGGCCCAGCGTGGCCTGTACAATTCAGAATCTAAACTTAAACTTATGCCTCTTTTTTCATTATGGCAGCCCTGATCTTAGCTGTGTCTGGTGTACTACTATCTGAAGGCTACCGTCTGCTTCCCTGTCTGGAGAATCAGCCTCCAGTCACCTGCCTTCGCTCCTGGAGGTGTGGGGGCAGCTGGATCTTCAGCTGCATCTTCAGCAGACAACCGATCGCCCCATTGGTCTCTTTCTGGCTCAAGCTTCTCTTCTCATGCTGCTAAGTCTTCAGCCTTTGGAGACATTCTGCAGATACATGAAATGTATCTTCCCCTTTGCTCACTTTCTAGCATTCCATTTTCTTGGTTCTACCAAGCCAATTATCACCCATAATAACAAACCTACTTTTTTAGCCTCTGACTAGTTATTGTTGCCATATTCTCTTCAATTCCCTTTATCTTCCTAGCTTAATGATTGAAAGCAACAGCAGGCAAAATAACACAACCACAATTTTCTCATGTGATTTTAGGAATGTTCTGAGGTTAAATGAGTGTGTGCAATCTGTGTCTTTAACCAGATGTCCCCCAAACGTGGTGGCAAGCAGCCCTCCAGGGATAACATCCCTCTGCAGATCGTGCAAGTAGACTGACTGCATCGTGACTCTGAGGGTAGGAATTTTCAGTGTTGCGGAAGAAACACTTTTGTACTATTGGGGGCCTTTTGGTGACCAACATTATCTTACCCCAGAGGTTTCTTCTCATGCGTGAGCTGTGTCATGACTCCTTACTGATGCATATCTGAGTCAAGTGATTTACCTGCTGCGACTTTTCGATCTGCTTTTCAAGTCTAGATTGTGGGGTCAGCTCTATATCTTGCCTTATTTTATACTTTGCTTTTCTATGTCAGCACCCAAATCCTTCCTCCTGATCCTCTCCCCACTCCCCTGCAAGTCTGGCATGATAGGGCCCAGGGAAGCAAAGCAGGCACTGCCTTGCTCTCAGCTGGGAATGCATTCTCTTGCCCCTGGTTTCAGCTGCTGGGTCAGAGGATCTTCGGACTAAGAATTTTCCAGGCCCAGCATATTGCAGCTCTGATCACAATGCTTATTTCTGCCAGTTTAGGAGGTCAGTAAATCATTTTTTCTAACACTCTAGAGTCAAGTTTCTTGGAAGACAATATGCATACCTATCTCCTGGAGATCTTCTTAATATTCAGATTCTGATTAACTGGGTCTTTGATGACGCCTGAGATTCCACCATTCTAACAACCTTCCTGTTGATGGATCTCCAGTAGACAAGATACTGCTCTCTGAGACTACACTTGAGGTAGCAAAGTTCTAGGTGCTCTTTTTTTCTTTATGTCCTGTCTATACCCTCTCCCACTGGTGTCTTGTCTACATGTTCATCCCCAGCTTCTGTCTACTTGCTGCTAATGGCTTGCATCTGGAACATTCAGAATATGTCCAGTGGATGCCAAAGCCATGTCTCTAGTAATGAGATCTGGAAGTTCCTGTGAGTTTTATATCTCCCATAAAAGGCCCATAGCCAGTCTCTGACAGATGTGGGAACATAAAAGCCCAACTCCTGTGTGCTGAGCTTTATGTTCCAGAGCTCCCCATGGGATCAGGCCAAGTCTAGGTCTTGCCCTGAAATTCCACCCATGTTTGGCTTCTTCTCCTCTCTCATCCGGCCATTTTTGGACCGTTCCTGGTTTCCCCTGGAGGGAATCACTTCTCCAGGAATCCTAGGCATATGGTTGTCTTCTGAGGAAACACAACCCAAAACAGGTGGCCTCTTCCAAGAGATAGATTAATCACTGAAGAACTCCACGTGAAGAGATTGGGTGCTGCTGGGTCCCCACACCCAGCATAGCACCCGGCTACCGTAGTAAGTGCTTCATCAATTTTAGTTTGATGAAGTTAATTTATATATCTGGACCCACAAAATGGAGGCCCTACCCATTGGCCTGGCCCACATCACAAATCTAAACCAAACTCGCCTGCACTAACAGGAAATGCCTATCAAGGAAATCGAACACAGGCCAATCACAATGCTGTCACTCAGTTTTAGGTAGCTCACCTTACCCTCGAAAACAAAACCCACTGTCCTTATAAGAAAATCCCCAGCCTCCTAGCTGACCCCGCCCTGTTTCCGCATCTCTTCTAATGTTCCATAAAACTCGGTTTGCCCCTCACTCCAGAATGGTCCTCCACTGCTTCTGATCCGTGCTCTGCTTGCCTTGAATAAAGGGCATCAAAGTCTTCACTCAATTTTTCTAGTTTTGTCTTGTATGGTTGAATCAAATTTCTCAATCAAATTTTTCAATAAAGTTGATTTAAAACCTTATCTGATTTTTGGATCACATGGTCATGGCAGCACCTGAGCCCCTCCTCCTACATAGATAACTGCCAAGGCAGGGTAGGCCCATTTACCCCCACACCCTTAAATCTCCCAGCTAGTACTGGGATCCCCAGAGGTACAGAAGGTTCCAGCAACAAACGGCCCCGGATCCCACTCTTTTCACATAGATCTGTACTGAAGACCTTGGTTGCTGGCATGGCTGCCTGTGTCCCTCTTGCTCCACGCTTCACCCCCGCTCCAGGAAAGAACACTCGGCTATCTAGTAAATTGCCACATCAACACAGAGCTGCTGACCCAGCACTCCTCTCTGATAATGCAGCTTTCTAATCATGAGGAAAGACAGGAAGATCACTCCACACGCAAACCCATTTCCTGCATATTTGTAATGGCAGCACATCACACAGCTGCTGGCTCGTGGGGCAACCCCTCTGTGCACACATTCTTGCAACATGTTTGGAATGCAGGCCCAGCACATACGCACACGCAGTCAAGCACCGTCATTCGGGATTTACATGGAGCATTCTGAAGAAAATGCTTACAAAACCTTATTTTTCATGATGCCTTCCAACTATGGCATAGCATTATAAGAAATAAAACAGAGAGTCAAAGTGTATCACGGCCCCTAAGGACAGAATGGGAAATAAGAGAATCACAGACGCAGCTGGCCATAGAAACACCCGAACATAAAAAGGTAAAACCAATGTTTTGCTCAAATAACAATCTCCACCTCTGAGGAGAAATCTGCAGTGTCTCGTTCCGGCTTCCAAAGGAGTGACAGAGGAGATTTGTCCCACACATTCTTCCACCTACCAGGGTGGAAGGAAGTCTCTCTGCCTTACAGTTTGCATTGCTGTTTGCATCCACTGGTTCTTCACACAGTTTTCTCTTGTTTCCGTAGCCTTGGCCCACTTAGTTCACTCCTAATTATTCCTTCATGGTTTTACAGGAGACTGAAACCTCATTAGTGTGGAAACCAAACCTGACACTTTTCCTTGCTTCCTGTGGGCTAATACAGCTCACATACGAGGAGAAACAGATTGCATCCTGAGATCATTAAGAAATCACCAGATCTGGTGATGGTCTCTCACACAATAAAACCCTGAATAAACCTGGACCCCTTAAGAGAAGCTAGTGTCCTTCTGAACTTCGCTGTATTGACATCTGAAGCCACGTCACGACCCTTGCGAAAAGGACAGAGGTGTAGGAAGGTTATCTCCTCACCATGAATGGATTCACGTAAATTCAGAAACCATGGTAATTTTGCACGTTATTTCCTAACGGAGCCTAAAGCTGAATTTTTCTCTCCCTTTCTGAATGTTTGTGTCTCTGGGTCTTCCTCCGATGCCCATTCCCCGAGGTTCTGCCCAGATAAAGCCCATCTAAGTTCAACACTTACCACCAGAAACATGGGACCCCCAGTGCCCCCGTCCTGACAGGGCAGTGACCAGAAATCATCAAGCAATTGTCCCCTTTGCTTTCATTCCCTGGGACACCATTAAAGGGTTTCCAGCTGGGAAGCCAGAGCACCTCCTGCTAAGTCCCCTTGCCATTCTCTTCCTAGCCCCACCTTCATAGGGCCCAAGGTCCCCCCTGCTGTCAATCATTCATTCAGAACCCCTCGCTGGACAGGTCATTGGTCTTTCTCCTCACATCCTTTTTATCGGCCCTAAAGCACTATACTGGCTCACTTACCCTCTGGCTTCTTTTCATTTCCTCTTTGTAAGATGCATTACTCAGCCTCTCCTGCCTGGAAGCGAATCCATGAAGCAAGAAAGCTCTCCACCTAACAGAAGCAGCGAGAATAGAGGGAAGCATGGGTGGGGGAGGGGGAGTTGTGAAGACTCCTTCATTTACAATTTACTATTTTAATTATTTATTATTAACTTAATATTCTATTTATTATTTAATATATGCATTTAAGTCAATAAATCATTATATATTTTTAATTCAATTTAAAATGAGGATCTACAATATTTTAAATGGAGAGTGTTTTATTACTGTCGTAAAACTCATCCATGGGCCCAAACAGCTGTGCAGTGATTGCCACTCCCTGGTCCCCACCACACCCCGCCCCACCCAGCTGCTCCTGACGTGTGTGAGCATGTGGATTCCTTCCTGACTCCCAGTTTCTTTTTTTTAACTTATCTTTAAAGATTTTATTTATTTATTTGACAGACAGAGACCACAAGTAGGCAGAGAGGCAGGCAGAGAGAGAGGGGGAAGCAGGCTCCCCTCCAAGCAGAGAGCCTGATGCGCCGCTCGTTGCCAGGACCCTGAGACCATGACCTGAGCTGAAGGCAGAGGCTTAACCCACTGAGCCACCCAGGTGCCCTTGATTCCCAGTTTCTTGTTCCATATTCCAGTTTTCATAATTGATTTGGCCTCCTTGGGCTTTGGCAATTCTTAAATTTCCCTTTTTGCTTTTTTTTGGGGGGGGGGTAAAAAGTTCCACATCTGAATTTTTGTCCTTCTTGTTCCTTGTTCTCGATACAACCATTTCCTGGGTTGTGAACTTCCCCCTAACCTCTCACCACGCACCTGCTTCCTTCTCCCCAAATTCAAACAGGTAGTGGTTTTACTTGTCCGTCTGCTCCTCTCAGCTATGATTTTACAGGGTATCATTTTGATCTTTGCTTTGAGTAAAGCAAGCATTCAGTGAATATTGAGTGAATTTAATTCCACTGAACTCTTTCGTGAGGGGCTCAGTCAGGCTCCCCAGCAAACCTGTCCTCCCCTTCTTTCCCTCCCCCATTCCAGCTCATTCTCTGTGAGCCTTCCAGGAAGCCCTCCCCTCCCTCCAACCCCCTCACCCCACAGCCCTCTTCCTTAGATGCCGATGCCGGGCTGTCGTAACCACCTTCTTCGTGCTTCCCCCCATTTTCATACTTATATACAGATGTATTTTTTTTCCAATGAGAAGGGAACAAGCTTTGATTTTAATTCCTAACAGTAACAACAATACCTCAGCAATAAACAACTGCTGTATAATAGTGGTGGTTGAGTAGTAACCAGGTGTGTCCACAGCACAAGCAATTTACATGTAATCTGATTTAATTTATGCAGTACATGTAATCTGATTTAAGTTATACAGTACCCAATGCATTAGTACTACTGTTACTCCAGTTCAGAGGAGAAAACTGAAGTTTAGAAAACATTAAGGCTACGCAGATAGTCGGGGTCAGAGCTGAACTCTAATTCTCCCTGGGCACAGAGTTAAAGACATTCAGATGCCTGGATGTGGGCTTTGAGGTGGTGGGTGTTCGAAGACACCCCCGCTGAAGGGGTAGAGCCCGAGATCAGCAGGCAAGGCGCCTTCAGGCCCAAAAGAGCAAGCCCGCTGCTTGCCACCCTCTCTGGTTTCCAGCCGCTCTCCTCCCAGGACTCTACCATCTTTAGTTAAGTCTCATTACACAGTTTCGGCCTTGTCCTGTTGAGTTTCAGCGTATTAAAAGGTAGATGATGCTTGGCAACCAGGAATTATTTCATATCACCACACATTTATTGTTTTTATTAAAAATGAAGGGTATTTCCATACTTAATCCTCTCAGAGCTCTTCTCGGTTTTCTGGACTGGATTATCTGGTTATATTCCCTCCCTTAAAGCCTCAAAATATTCTATTATTTTCTCTTGTGGCATTCATTATATTGTCCTTAGCATTAGACTTGGGTTCTCCCCTGCACTGGATTACTCGATGTGCTAACAGGGACCACATCCTCCTCCTCTTTAATTTCCTGCAGCCACTCACTTTTTCAACTGATGTCAATAAAACAATGTTTGCATAAGGCGGGATTTCCCAAACTTGGCACTACTGACATTTGCGGCCGGATAATTCTTTGTTGTGGGGGCAGTCCTGAATTCTAAAATGTTTAGCAGCATTTCTGGCTTCCGTTCACCAGAAAGCCTCCCCCGTACCCCCAAAGAGACAAAAATGTCTCCAGATGTCACTAAATATTACCTGAAAGACAAAACCACTCCTGGCTGAGAACCACAGATAAAGAAGATCACAGCATTCGAGTGCTTTTATACAGAAGACAGCTGTAAAAAGTTGAAAGAAAAGAGTGATCAATACAATCTGGCTTAAGTTAGTGGAATCATGTAATTTTCAAATTTGTATTTTGGCAATTTATTTCTTATGACTATTTAGAGACTCTAGGAATTCACCCTCCCTATTTTGGCAATTTGATAAAAAGTTCTCTAGTACTTATGTAGTGTACCTACTGAACATTAGGCATTTAACTTACAGGGACTCATTTAATGTCCCACAAAATGCAGCAGAATATTAATAACAGGACTTAGGGAAGGTCCTGTTTTCTTCTATGCTCTCCACTGAAAACCTACCAGCAATGCAGTAATAAAAACAACAACAACAACAACAAAATACTTAAACCTGTGGGCTATAGAGGTAGAGAGTGGATTCCAAGACTGGTTTTGCCACTGACTAGCTTTGTGACTGTTACTTAAACTAAGTGCAAGTTACTTAAACTTGTTGAGCTTCAATCTACTCACCTGTGAAGATGAGTTTAATTATATATCTCCTTATAGGGTTTGTGAAGACTAAATGAAACAATGCATACAAAGTGCTTAGAACATTACGAAACCTTAGTACTCAGTAGATAGAGCATCTAAAAATAAAAGTATTAATGTTACATAAAAAGAAGCACATCAATTGCAAGTTCATTAATTGTAAGAGGTATCTAATTTCAGAGGCATTAAAACAACACATTTATCATTTCTCTGAGAACTACTGAGGTTCAGTATCTTTCCATGTGTTTATTGGCCACTTGCATATTTTCTTTTGTGATATATGTTATTTTTTTAAAAACGGAGTGTTTGTCTTTGAGCTCATTATTATTTTGATGTTATTTTATTATTTTATTGCCATATTTATATGATATATGAGTACAAATTTTTTTCACCATCTGTGACTTGCCTTTTTGTTTTCATAAAGCTTCTTTCAAAAAGCAAATGTTTTTAACTCTGATAAAGTCCAATTATCTTTCTTAATTTATTATCTGTTCACTTGGTATTCTAAGAAAATGCTGTCTAACCTAAGGTCACAACATTTTTCTTTCATCTTTTCCTCTAGAAGTTTTAATGTTCACATTAAGGACTAGGATCCGCCTCAAGTTAAACAAGATGTATTCTTTCCATACAATAGAACGTTACTCAGCAATAGAATGGAACAAATGACTGACCCACACAACTTTAGATGAATCTAAAAATCGTTAGATTGAGTATAAGAAGCCAGACACAAAAGATTGGATGCTGTATCATTCCATTTATAAGGAAGTCTAGAAAATGCAGATGCATCTAGAGCAATGGAAAGCAGATTAGTAGTTGTCTAAAAATGGGGATGGAGACAGGATGGATTGCAAAAAGACGTGAGGAAATATTAGGGGTTGATGGAAACATTTGGCATCTTGATTATGCTGAAGTATACACAGTACATAAACTAATCAAATTGTTTCTTTTAAATATGTGCAGCTTATTTTTTTTGAAAGTGGACTTAAAGTAATTTTCTTTTTCCTTTATTTAAAGTTTTTAATTGAATTCCAGTTAGTTAGCATACAGTGTAATATTAGTTTCAGGTATACAATGTAGCGATTCATCACTTCCGTACAATACACAATATTTATCACAAGTGTTTCTTAACTGGATTATTCATTTTAGGGATGTTGAGTTTTATAATTTCTTTATAGATTTTGGATACTATGATCAGGTATATCATTTGAAATTTCTTCTCCCATCTCATAGGCTGCCTTTTAACTTTGTTGATTATTTCCTTCACTGTGCAGAAGCTTTTTATCTTGATGACGTCCCAACAGTTTATTTTGGCTTTTGTTTCCCTTACTTCAGGAGACATACCTAGAAAGTTTCTGTGACGGACATCAAAGAGGTCACTGCTTGTGTTCTCCTCTAGGACTTTTATGGTTTCATGATTCCCATTTAGATCTGTAATCTATTTTGAATTTACTCTTGTGTATAGTGTAAGAAAGTGGTCCAGTTTCATTCTTCTGCATGTTGCTGCCCAGTTTTCCCAATACAATTTGTTGAAGACACTGTAGTTTTCCCACTGGATATTCTTTCTGGCTTTGTTGAATATTTATTGACCACATAATTGTGGTTCACTTCTGGGTTTTCTATTATGTTCCATTGATGTGTCTGTTTTTGTGACAGTACCATACTATTTTGATCACTACAGCTTTGTAATATAACTTGCAGAAGAATTGTGATGCCTCCAGTTTTACTTTTCTTTTTCAAGGTTGCTTTGGCTATTTAGAGCCTTTGTGGTTCCATACAAATTTTAGGATTGTTTGTTCTAGCTCTGTGAAAAATGCTGTTGGTATTTTGATAGACATTGCATTAAATACATAGATTGCTTTGGGTAGTATAGACATTTTAAGAATAGTTGTTCTTCCAATCCATGAGTATGGAATGTCTAAAGGAGTTCATGACCACTAAACCAGCCCTGCAAGAAATAGTAAAGGGGACACTTTGAAAGGAAAGGAAAGATGAAAAGTGACAAAGACAAGAAAGGATCAGAGATAATGACAAAACAAGAAATAAAATGGCAATAAATAAATATCTATCAATAATTATCTGAATGTAAATGGACCAAATGTTCCACTCAAAAGACATATGGTGTCAGAATGGATAGAAAAACAAGACCCATCTATACTCTACCTATAAGAGATTCTTTTTATACCAATAACACCTGCAGATTGAAAGTGAGGGGATGGAGAAACATTTATCATGCAAACGGATGTCAAAAGAAAGCCAGAATAGTGATACATACATCAGAAAAACTAGACTTTAAAACAAAGACTATAATGAGATAAAGAAAGGCACTATATCATTATAAAGGGGACAATCCAAAAAGAAGATCTAACAATTGTAAATATCTATGCACCCAACAAGGGAGCATCCAAATATGGAAAATAATTAATAACAAACATGAAAGAACTAAGTGATAATAATATGATAATAGTAGGGAACTTCAACACCCCACTAACAGCAATGGACAGATCGTCTAAACAGAAATAAACAAAGAAACAGTGGCTCTGAATGACACACTGGACCAGACGGACTAAATGTATATATTCAGTACATTCCATCCTAAAACAGCCTAGAATACATATTGTTTTCAAGAGCACATGAAACAGTCTCCAAAATAGATCACATATTAGGTCACAAATCAGGCCTCAACAAAGACAAAAAAGATTGAAATTATACCATGCATCTTTTCTGACCATAACGTTATAAAACTTAAAGTGAAGAAAAAATTTGGACAGAGCACAAAAATAAGGAGGTTAAACAATATGCTATTGAACAATGAATGGGTCCACCAAGAAATCAAAGAAGAAATTTTTAAAATATTTGGAAAAAAATGAAAACACAACAGTTTAAAACGTTTGGGATGCAGCAAAAGCAGTCCTAAGTGGGAAGTACGTAGTAATGCAGGCCTACCTTTAAAAGCAAGAAAAATCTCAAATAAAAAAACTAACCTTACACCTGAAGGAGCTAGAAAAGAAACAACAAATAAAGCCTATGACCAGCAGAAGGAAGGAAATAATAAAGATCAGAGCAGAAATAAAAGATATGGAATCTAATAAAACAACAGAACACATCAATGAAACCAGAAGCTGGTTCTTTGGAAAAAAAATCATAAAATTGATAAACTTCTAGCCAGACTTATTAAGAAGAAGAGAGATAGGACCTAAAAAAAATACAATCTCAAGTGAGAGAGGAGAAACAACAACCAACATCATAGAGATACAAAAAATTATGAGAACATATGGAAAGTTATATGTCAACAAACTGGACAACCTGGAAGAAATGGATAAATTCCTAGAAACATATAAACTACCAAAACTGAAGCAGGAAGAAATAGAAAACTTGAACACACCCCTAACCAGCAAAGACACTGAAGCAGTAACCAAAACACTCCTAACAGAGTCCAGTGCCAGCTGGCTTCACAGGCAAATTCTACCAAACATATAAAGAAGAGTTAACACCTATTCCTCTCAAACCATTCCAAAAAAACAGAGAAGGAATGAAAACTTACAAAATCATTCTGCAAGTCCAGCATTACCCTGACATCAAAACCAGATAAAGACTCCACTAAAAAAAGAGAACTACAGGCCAATATCCCTGATGAACCAGGATGCAAAAATTCTCAGTAAAATATGAGCAAACCAAGTCCAACAATACATTTTTTTAAAAATCACTCACCACAATCAAGTGGGATTTATTCCTGGGTTGCAACTATGGTTCACTATTCGTAAATCAGCAACATGATACACCACGTTAATAAAAGAGAGGATAAGATCCATATGACCATTTCAATAGTGCAGAAAAAGCATTTGACAAACGACAACAGCCGTTCATGATAAAAACCCTCAACAAAGTAGGTTTAGAGGGAATATACCTCCACATAATAAAGTCTATGAAAAACCCACAGCTAATATCATCCTCAATGGGGAAAAACCTGAGAGCTTTTCTCCACAGTCAGCAACAAGACAGAGAGTCCTCTCTCACTGCTGTTATTCAACATATTACTGGAAGTCTTAGTCACAGCAATCAGATAACAAAAAGAAATAAAAGCCATCCAAATTGGCAAGGAAGAAGTCTCACTTTCACTATTTGCAGATGACATGATAATGTCATATCAGAAAACCCGAGAGACTCCACCAAAAAAATTCTAGAACTGGTTCACAAATTCAGTAAATTTGCAGGATACAAAGTCAACATACAGAAATCTGTTGCATTTCCATACACCGTTAATGAAGCAGCAAAAAGAGAATAGATCCCATTTACAATTACACCAAAACCCCTAAGATACCTAGAAGTGAAACCTAACCAAAGATGAAAGACCTGTACTCTGAAAACCAGAAAACACTGATGAAAGAAACTGAAGATGACACAAAGAAATGGAAAGACATTTCATGCTCAGGGACTGGAAGAAAATATTAAAATACAGTTTATTGTACATAACACGCCAATAAAGCTGTAAACAATACACACTTGAGATCAAGGAGATATGAAGTTTTTCTCATTAGTTAATGCAGAATTAAGATCCTTCACTCACACCATGCTAACTCCAGCATCTGTCTCACTCCTAAACAACCTTAATGCTCTTTAACAGTAGCGGACATTGGCTCCGGGTGGTTTAAGTTCCTCACCTGTCCTCTAGAGGTCAGTCTTGTTCCAGAAAAATAATTCAAACCGGTAGATCACACCAGCTCACCTTGACTGTGGAAAGTAACTTTAAGATGTGTTGGAGGAAGTGTGTGTGTGTGTGTGTGTGTGTGTGTGTGTGTTTAATTTCACATCAAATAAAAAAACTGGTGTGTTTTAGTATGACAGCTTCCTGCCCTTCCACTCTCCAAAAAAGCATTCTCCTAGAGTGAGTATGGTTACAGTTGAACTCAATGTAAGGAGAACCCTTTAGAGAAGCCGAATAGGGATCTTAAATTAAGAACTACTGGTTCCATGCAAATGTTAAGCCAGAAGTACTTGGGAGGAAACAAGCACACCTAGCTATTCAGGTTATTTTCTGTCAGAAGGGATGTTGGAACAAGCATTCCTTGAGGGTCTACTGTGTATCTGAAGCAGTACTGGGTACATTTCTACATATCAGCATATTAACCCAACACTCTGATGCTGGCTCTAGTCTTCCTAGTCTCTATTTTCACTGAGGAAATAGAGGGCCAGAGAAGGCAACGTAAGTCTCCAAATTCCCATGCAGTGGAGCCTGGCTTCAATCCCCAATCTTTCTACCTTCAAAACTTAATTGATGGGGTATCTGGGTGGCTCAGTGGGTTAAGCATCTGCTTTCGGCTCAGGTCATGATCCCAGGGGCCCTAGGGTCAAGCCCCATATTGGGCTCTCTGCTTAGCAGGGAGCCTGTTTCACCCTCTCCCTACGACTGCTGCTCCCCCTGCTTGTGTTTTCTCTGTCAAATAAATAAATAAATAAAACCTTAAAAAAACTTAATTGATTACCACTGCAAGATATTACATTTTTATTTTAACAAGTCTTCTTAGGCCTTAACCCAAAGATAGAGTTCATTAATACAAACAATTTCAGGCCATGGCTAATGTTTTGGCATTTCCCACTAAAGGGCAAACAGGGTCAGTGGATATGTTATTGAGTGACTCTACCAAAGGCAGTGATGACAAGTTATTTGAATTTGTAGATGACAAGAATCTAATAGGAAAAGTTTGGAAAATACACTCAGTATATATCAAATCCACAAATACAAAATTTAATAGGGATAGATTTTTTTTTTAAACCTTGCAGAGATTCAAAAGAGTAATATAGAGGGAGGATGTAAGCATTTGAAAATAGGGCAATATTTTTGAGAGTAGGGGGTCCACAATTTCCACATCCTATAGGAGACTGATGGCCCAGACAGGAAAGGGAGTTACCCATGACCCCCAATCAGGCTACTTGGAGGCAACAGGAAAAAGAGTAATTCAGAGCAAAAATTCTCTGATTCCTATCCCACAGAGATTAGAACACCCAGGACAGGTGAGGGAATTTGGAACCCATTGAGACCCTGATCAAGCAGTTGAAATCCATATCAACACAGAGAGCCTATCTATGAATAACATCCTGGGGCTCCAGACAGTTAAAGCCATTTTAAGTTAAAGTACCCAGCTCTTAGTTTTCGGCTCAGGTCTGATCTCAGGGTCGTGAGATCAAGTCCTGCATTAGGCTCTGCTCTCAACACATAGTCTGCTTCAATTTCTCTTTCCCTCCCCCTTCCCCCCACCACTTGATCTCATTCTCTCTCTCTCTCTCTCTCTCTCTCTCTCTCATAAATAAATAAATAAATCCTTTTTTTTAAAATGACATCTCAGGGCCCTAGAATGCTCATTTCTTAGTTCCTCATGGAGCCAAGATGATGTTAAATTGCTGATTCGTTTCAGAAATCTGGTAGAGACACAGGAATGTGAAAATGATACATGTATTCCATATAGCTTAGGATGGTAATGCTCAGGGAATCTGGTCATATTGTCTAATTCTTCCCAGGTCAATCTGCAGATAGTATGTCCTAGTTAAGAAGGGCCCCTTCTTGGGTCCGTCAAACTTCTAAAATCCTGATTCCTAAGTTGAGGGCTTTGCCCTGAATGATCTCAATTTCTTTATTCTTTTTTTTTTAAAACCCCAATCTTGGCAGTACTTCCATTCTTTCTCTGAGGCAAAGATGGTATTGTGGTTCACTAGAAACTTAGGAACCATAGGGGCCCTCAGCAATGTCTGGAGACATTTGTGACATTTGTGACTGTCACAACTTGGGAGGAAGTGGTGCTATTCCTATCAAGTTGGGAGAGACAATGGATGCCACTAAATCTACCTGTCTCTCAATGCACAGTTGACCACACCGAAAACACATCTGACAGAAAATGCCATTACTGTTGAGGATGAGAAGACCTGAGGCAGACCGGGCAACCCCTTCTTGGAGAACCACTTGAAGAACTACAGGAGCAGCAAAGAGAACACTAGAGGTCAGTAAGAACTCAGGGAACATCACTTCTTAGGTGATCTTCACACAGTTCAAAAGAGTTCCAAACTGTTTCTAAAACAATTTTTGTATGTATTATAAGAAGTAAACATATTGATGTTTCTGAGAAGCAGGTCTTTCACTGTGGGAAACTGATTCACAAACAGGCAGTTGAGTGAGGTGAGGACAAACCCTGAAGGGCTGGATGTGGCGCGCGGCTACTGGCGTAAACACATGAACTTATATATCATGGCACGTATCACAACATATTGTGTATCATGTCACTTTCCTATCTCTGCCTACCAAAATGGCTTAGAAATGAAGATACCCATAAAGCAAGAACTACCCCACCACTCAAATTTAGTTTTCTAAATACCATTCTTTACTAAGAGGAGTTAGAGCTTCTCAAAGAACTGACTGATTTCAGGAATGGGACAGGTAAAGTACAGGTTAATTCTGGGATATCTTGTTGGACCCAAGAGCAAGAAAGTGCTCATAGCAGGATGAAGGCATGTCAGAATAGCCAGGTGTCTGCCTTGAGGGGGTTTCCATTGGCCAGATTTAGGGCAATTTTTTCATGATAAAGAATAACAAGCTAATGGATATAATATCTTAAGCTAATTTAAACAAGGTACAAATTAATGAGAGACAAGAAGTTATTTATGGAAGAATGCTAGCTAAACTCCAGCCAGAATCATAAAAGTACATTAAAACCACTAGACGACATGAAATGTTGTGGAGAAGAGCATATTTATTATCTCAAAGGATCAGAGGATCACCTCCCACACATATGTAATTTTTTTCTAGATTGGAGGGTGGATTAAGAGCAGTCGATGTTTCACAAAGATGATCACCATGTTCAATTGCATTGACACCTGGATGGGTTCGAGAAGCACTAATACAAAGGTAGAGCTTCATACACCAGCTCTTCTTAGCCTGGGACCCACGCACAACTTAAAGAGGTCTGGGAGATTTTTTGTTGTTGTTGTTTAAGATTTTATTTATTTGACAGACAGAGATCACAAGTAGGCAGAGAGGCAGGCAGAGAGAGAGAAGGAAGCAGGCTCCCTGCTGAGCAGAGAGCCTGATGTGGGGCTCGATCCCAGGACCCTGGGAGCCGAAGACAGAGGCTTTAACCCACTGAGCCACCCAGGCACCCCAGGGTCTGGGAGATTGTGTGAAGAATTTTGTGTGAATGTGCATGGGTCATTTTATCAGTAAAAATCAACAGCTTTTATCAAATTCTAAAAGGAATCCATGACTTTTAAAATGTCCAGTAAAATAGAGGGCATCCCACCCAGGTAGAGCTACATGTATTTATCATGTGTTTATGCTATGTGTGTATTTGCCAGTTAAAGCACTTTGCTTCCTGAATGCGTGGCATGCAATTTTTAATTCATGAAACTTTTAAAAGAAAACATCTTGCTTTCCATTAAAATTAAATCATTGTGTCTGTTGCCACCACTAGAAAACAAAAATGTTGAATTTCATTCTGTATTCATTTTTCTGCCCACCACCTTACAGATGGGAGTTCACTAATGATTTGGTCATTTTGAAGAATCCTCAGGTTAAAGTTTACTGAAGAATTCCCTAAGGGGGCAGTTTTGGAGTTCAAGAGCTGTGCCAGTTTTTCTTAGAACCCAAGACCATTAAAAACAACAGCAATAACACGGAGGACATGGGGAGATGGAGAGGAGAAGGGAGTTGAGGGAAATTGCGGGGGAGATGAACCATGAGAGACTATGGACTCTGAAAACCACCTGAGGGTTTTTAAGGGGTGGGGGGGTGGGAGGTTGGGGGAGCCAGGTGGTGGGTATTATGGAGGGCACGCATTGCATGGAGCACTGGGTGTGGTGCAAAAACGGAATTCTGTTACGCTGAAAAGAAATTAAAAAAAAAAAACAGCTATAACAACTACATGTCTCGAACTGTCATTTTCCAGCTGTGAAATAGAGAAAACTTGAAGTTTCTATTCAACAGAATTACTGATAAACAGAAGGAAAGTAATGAAACGCTATGAAGAATTTTTGTTTTGTTTCTACACATGAAAATGAAAGTATGTGTACATTCTGACTTAAATCAACAAGATTCTTTTTGCTACCCTTTCCCTTCTGCATGAGGAGGCAGAGCAATGGAGGGAAGAGGCCCAAAAAAGTATCTGACAAGATACTTTACACAGAAGCAGTTTTTTCTCATACTTACCTGGAGGTTACAATGATCCTTGGGTAAAGTGAAATCCAGGCTTTATTCAGTGTTCTCAATCATTTCTCCTCATCCTCTCAAACCTTGTCTGATCCCAGATTGTGCAGATGGGTGTCTGTGTCCACTTCATGCTACTGGATGATAGATATTTGATTATTCTGTGATAGATATGATTAAAAAGGGCATTTAGGGCCTGAATAAATTATATATGGGAAAATTCTTTTTTTTATTTTAATTCTCTTTCTCATCCCAATCCCCATATTTTCTAAAAATAGCATATAAACTGTAACTGAAATGAATTTTTGCCCTGAAAAAGAACATGGCCTCAGCTAAAGTGAAAGGTGTTCATCAGGGTTGCAGGAATATAAACAGCCTTAGTATAGTCTGGATGGAAAACACTTTGAGAAAAAAATTTCACCAAGTTTCCCCACTGCTTCTTCTTGTCTGAACACCTAAGTAGTCCCACCCGATTCCCTAACTAGCTTGGCAAAATATTTGACAAAAAAAAATAATGTAATACATGTAATATATATATTAAATAAGTTTGTAATACAACCATATATAATAACAAGACTAAGTATATGGATTCTTATTTACAGATTCTATTAGAGCCTGATGCAAAAAAGAGCTATACACAAAATAAATTGAGTTATCTTTAAAATCTGTGTGCTAAGAAAGGTATTAATATGCAATAGTTTCAAACATCTTTCCTCACTTTATTAACTAGCACTTTATTAAACTCAAGGCATTTGTCTTATGTCAGCCTTATTTTATGTCTTCTCTGTGTCTTCATAGACCAAAAGCCCTACCCAAGTTTAGAAATACCGCTGCCAGCCTCTGAGCTAAGCAAATCATGACCCAGATAAATTACGAATTAAAACCGGAAGCAAATAAATGCTTTTCTGCTCATTTTTGTTTAAATCATCATCATCATCATTACTACTTACTCTTACAGTTTTGTTGCTTATATTAAAATTGTCCAGGATGCCTGCGTGACTCAGTTTGTTGTATGTCTGCCTTCGGCTCGGGTCATGATCCCAGAGTCCTGGGATCGAGCCCGGCAACGGGCTCCCTACTCAGCGGGAGCCTTCTTCTCCCTCTCCCTCTCCCCCTTTTCCCTGCTCGTGCTCTCTCTCTCTCTCTCTCTCTCTCTCTCTGTGTCAAATAAATAAATAAAAATATTTAAATAAAATAAAGTTGTTCATCAGTATTACAGTAGAGCATGTGGCATGGGTTGTTAAAATTTTGTAGAATAGCCATAGAGGTAGAGGGAAGGCTCTTTTCTAGAAAGTTATCTATGTTTCAATGGGGAAAAATAAGATATTGTACAAGTTATAGTCCATAGCTTTCATGATTCTCTGGTTTAGAAATAATTCCTAAATAGAAAACTTGATTCCAAACAGCAATTTAGAAAAATATTTAAACTTTATTTCTCAAATAATACTATTCTCCATATAGAAGTATACAGTTTTCTGCTCTGAAATTTTATTAACTCCCAGAAAATTATTTACAAGTATTTACTCCTGATCCTTCAGCCTAGATATCTTGGTCTAAGATACAGCCAGGTGAAGCTATTTTAAGTTTTCAACTTAATGATTTATTCATTATTTTGACAGATTTGCTCCCTTCATTCCTTGTTCTCAATTTCTGAAGGTCAAGATCAAAGAGATTAATTCATAAGATACTTCATTTCAAATTTTTTCTTTTATCTCACGCCAATTTTTTTCTTAAAAAAGGAGCACATATCTGCCGGAAGAGAGTTGCCCAGAGAACAGAAGGACAGCTGTGTGAGGGAGCTGAGGTGTTTCTTGCAATGGAGTCTCCTTGTTGCTATGTTGAAGATGGAGAGAGAAATCTTTGGGTGGTGCCATGTTCCATATGGATGTTCAAGCAATGGGTGGTGGCTGGCTTACTGGCTAACTTCATTAATACTTTGAATTCATATCTAGATCCGAGTATAGCTGTATGATGAGGGAGTGCATAAGCTATATACAAGGGAGGCATATAAAGATGTAAATCTGGATGAACAGAAATGAAATACTTACATCAAGCATGAAGTAAAGAATTTCTTTGAACCTATGGTTCATGCTGTTATGCAACTCTGTGGTCCCTTTTGTCTGTCTGTGTATATTCCACACACATTCTAGACTCTTTTAAAACATATCGTCTTTATTTGAAGTAAAGACTTTTTTTTACTACATCTTATCTACTAGACACAATTGTTAGTTTTTTAAAACATTTATTTTCAAAAATACATGTTTGTTAAGAGTAGTACTAAATAATATTTAGATTTCTAATTTTTTCCATTTTTTTATTAATTTATTAATTTTTTATAAACATATAATGTATTTTTATCCCCAGGGGTACAGATCTGTGAATCGCCAGGTTTACACACTTCACAGCACTCACCATAGCACATACCCTCCCCAATGTCCATAACCCCCCTCCCCCCAGCAACCCTCAGTCTGTTTTGTGAGATTGAGTCTTTTATGGTTTGTCCCTTTTATGGTTTGTCTCCCTCCCGATCCCATCTTCTTTCATTTTTTCTTTTCCTACCCCCCAAGCCTCCCATGCTGCATCTCCACTTCCTCATATCAGGGAGATCATATGATAGTTGTCTTTCTCCGATTGACTTATTTCACTAAGCATAATACCCTCTAGTTCCATCCACGTTCTCGCAAATGGCAAGATTTCATTTCTTTTGATGGCTGCATAGTATTCCATTGTATATATATATATATATACCACTTCTTCTTTATCCATTCATCTGTTGATGGACATCTAGGTTCTTTCCATAGTTTGTCTATTTGTGGACATTGCTGCTATAAACATTTGGGTGCACATGCCCCTTCAGATCACTACGTTTGTATCTTTAGGGTATATACCCAGTAGTCCAATCGCTGGGTCATAGGGTAGCTCTATTTTCAGCTTTTTGAGGAACCGCCACACTGTTTTCCAAAGAGCTTGCATTCCCACCAACAGTGTAGGAGGGTTCCCCTTTCTCCGCATCCTTGCCATCATCTGTCATTTCCTGACATGTTAATTTTAGCCATTCTGACCGGTGTGAGGTAGTATCTCGGTGTGGTTTTGATTTGTATTTCCCTGATGCCGAGTGATGTGGAACATTTTTTCATGTGTCTGTTGGCCATCTGGATGTATTCTTTGCAGAAATGTCTGTTCATGTCCTCTGCCCATTTCTTGATTGGATTATTTGTTCTTTGGGTGTTGAGTTTGATAAGCTCTTTATAGATTTTGGATACTAGCCCTTTATCTGATATGTCCTTTGCAAATATCTTCTCCCATTCTGTCAGTTGTCTTTTGGTTTTGTTAACTGTTTCCTTTGCTGTGCACAAGCTTTTGATCTTGATGAAATCCCAATGGTTCATTTTTGCCCTTGCTTCCCTTGCCTTTGGCGATGTTCCCAGGAAGAAGTTGTTGCGGCTGAGTTCAAAGAGGTTGCTACCTGTGTTCTCCTCAAGGATTTTGAAGGATTCCTTTATCACATTGAGGTCCTTCATCCATTTTGAGTCTATTTTCATGTGTGGTGTAAGGAAATGGCCCAATTTCATTTTTCTGCATGTGACTGTCCAATTTTCCCAGCACCATTTGTTGAAGAGGCTGTCTTTTTTCCATTGGA
>PISX010009136.1:0-77816 GCA_004024625.1 Mellivora capensis
AAAAAAAAAAAAAAGAATATATAGAACATGTAATTGTGTCAGCCCTGTATTTTGAGCCTAAAGTTTATCTTTTCTAAAGATATTATAATAATATGGGACGCCTGGGTGGCTCAGTTGGTTAAGCAGCTGCCTTCGGCTCAGGTCATGATCCCAGCGTCCTGGGATCGAGTCCCACATCGGGCTCCTTGCTCGGCAGGGAGCCTGCTTCTCCCTCTGCCTCTGCCTGCCACTCTGTCTGCCTGTGCTCGCTCGCTCTCTCCCTCTCTCTCTGACAAATAAATAAAATCTTTAAAAAAAAAAAGATATTATAATAATAGTAATAATAATAATAATAAAGTTTACTTTTTCTCCCAGGAAGAAGCTACTGATAAACACAATATGGAAATATCTCAAAATAATTAACCTGAGTGACTAAAGTTAAAAAAAAAACAACCAGCACCTACTGCATTATTCCTTTTCCTATTATAGCTTTTAATAAAGATCTAGAAAATGAATCCATAATAACAAAAAGCAGACCCATGGTGGGGGAAGTTGGAAAGAAAAGATTAGAAAGACAAATGAAGAACTTAAGAATGATGCATGTTAATTTTGATTGTGGCAAAGATTTTCATGGGTATATATATATGTTAAAACTTCCCAAATTATACACTTTAAATAGTACACTTTAGATATATTTAAATCACTGGCACTATATATACTGTCTGTCAAATATACCCCAATAAAGCTGTTTTTAAAAATAAAGTCTACAAAAACAAATCATCAGTTCAACTGGCATATTTACCACTGGAGGGAAAAATGGATTGTCATTCTGAGCTGCATTATAGGGCAATTAAGTGGATTTATATCTTGCTAGAAACAGCTAAGGAGTACTGATCCACCCATGCTAAATTTTGCCCCTGTGCAGGTATCTCCACTGATATGTTGGCGTACTCAGTATATATCAGTGACTAGAAAAAAAACATAAAAGCATTATTTTCTAATTAGATATCACAGAACTACAGTATGACAGAATCAAGACTTTAAAAGTGTAACCTGGCTAAAAAGGATAAATGTTACAACATTAAGGAGTAATTTACTCAGATTAACTTATTTACAGGAATTGTGCAGAAACTGTTAATAACACAACTCTTCCAATCCACCAGAATATGTGTGATTGCTGCTTCTTGTAGTAAAGTTATTATTCCACAAAATTTTGTATGAAGTTTATTTCTGCAATTTTATTAAAAATACTGGATTAGGGGGCGCCTGGGTGGCTCAGTGGGTTAAGCCACTGCCTTCGGCTCAGATCATGATCTCAGGGTCCTGGGATCAAGTCCCGCATCGGGCTCTCTGCTCAGCAGGAAGCCTGCTTCCCTCTCTCTCTCTCTGCCTGCCTCTCTGTCTACTGTGATCTCTCTCTGTCAAATAAATAAATAAAATCTTTAAAAGATAAAAATAAAAAAATTTTTTAAAAACTGGATTAGGGACACCTAGATGGCTCAGTAAGTTAAGCAACCAACTCTTCATCTCAGCTCAGGTCTTGACCTTGGGTGGTGAGTTCAAGCCCCATGTTGGAATCTATGCTGGCATGGAGCCCACTTAAAAAATTAATACTGGCTTAACAGTCATAAAATCTAATTTCTCTAAATAAACTATTAAGCCAAAAATATACAACATGGTAAAATCTCATGTTTGTTCTTAAGAAGCATCCCAATTAGGAGAGTTATTAATAAATATACTTCAAATCAGCTCATTCCTCTTCAGCTTTGCCATTTCCTCCCTACCATATAATATATATTTCTCTTACTAGAACTTAAAAACTACTGGCTTCATTCTTTTTTTGTTCATATAATCAATCACTCTCATGTAATTATGGCTAATAAAGAATAATGACAAAAGTATGTCTCCCATCCCTGAATAAGGAATAATGACAAAAGTATCTCTCCCATACCTGATAAATGTTAAAGAGAAACTTCTAGAAATCAGGCTAAAATAAATAAATAAATGACAATCAGCCTAAAACATGTAACATGACAGCATTATAAAAACTGAGTCCTGGGTCACCTGGGTGATGTAGTTGATTAAGCATCCAACTCCTGGTTTTGGCTCAGTTCATGATCTCAGGGTCCTGATTGAGCTCCACATCAGGCTCCACACTCAGCATGGATTCTCTCTCCCTCTCCCACCCCCCCCTCACCCACCTCTCTCTCCAAAATAAATAAATCTTTTTAAAAAAAAAGTCTTCCTTTTGATGCTTCTTTGATTATCAGCAGAAACCCTATCTAAAATGCTGACATGAGGGCATAAAGCCTATATAATAGACAAAAAAAATAAAATCTTTGATTGTATAATTTTTTAAGACAGGCCAGGATTCATTTTTGCCTTTCAAGGAATTCAAACAACTCAATTAAAGGAACATAGGGGCACCATATGGTGAGACAGGAGGAGGTGAACTGAGGGTTAGCCTGTATTTTATGACAGAAATCATGCTAATGCACCTAGACACTAGAGAAATAATAACAAGTAACATATCTTGGGGCTGAGAAGAAGGGGGATTAGTCAAAGCACCTGGTCACAAACTCTCTTACTCATTCATTTAAAGTGCACAATACTATAAAAGTGAGGCAGAGACTTAAAATTGCTAAGAATGCAAACAAGTGATCAAGAAAGTGAAGACTGCCATATTTTTTTTTAATTTATTTATTTGTCAGAGAGAGAGGGAGAAAGAGAGAGCAAGCACAGGCAGACAGAGTGGCAGGCAGAGGCAGAGGGAGAAGCAGGCTCCGTCCCTGCCGAGAAAGGAGCCCGATATGGGACTCGATCCCAGGACACCGGGATCATGACCTGAGCCGAAGGCAGCCGCTTAACTAACTGAGCCACCCAGGCGTCCCAAGACTGCCATATTTTAAGGTAAGTTTTTATTGCCTAAAATAAAATCTCTTGTCCTTCCAGAACAGGCATCACATATACTTGGTGCACCCACTTTTTTTATTGACTAAAGAACTATTAATATGGCAGTGGCTTCAAATAGTAAATGTCAAATTTGATCTAACTCAAAAATAAATTCAAAACCTTTGTTTCAAAACATGACATGTAAACTCTGTAGCAGGCATTGTGCTACCATTCACATGATTTGGATAACTTCCTCTCCAAATCACTAAGTTTACAAAGTCACATGTCTTCATTTATGAGGAATTTCAAAAACACGTCTACATCTTTAACTCAGTAGTTTTATTTTCTAGGAAATTATTCCATAAAAATAATCCACAATTCAGAAAAGGCTTTAAATTCAAGTAAGTTATTTCTAATAGGTAATATTAGAAACAACCTAATGTTTAACTTCTCCCCTAAATAATGTTTACATCTACTGATTTTTCTCAACATAAACCCTGGTCCTCACCCAGTGTTCATCTGCATGAAAAGTACCATGTTCATTCAGTTACTCAAGCTAAATCCCTAGCAACACCATTTACTCTTCTTTCGTATCTCACATCCAAGTTACCGTGATATCCTTTTGAGTCTACTTTCAAAATACATACCAAATTTCACTATTCATCTCTTTTTCTGTACTGCCTTAGAGGAAGCCACCATCATCTTCTGCCTATTTTACTGCAATCACCTTTTTTTTTTTAGATTTTTTAAAAGATTTTATTTATTTATTCATCAGACAGAGAGAGAGAGGGAGAGAACAAGTAGGCAGAGAGGCAGGCATACAGAGAGGGGGAATCAGGCTCCCGGAGAGCAGAGAGCCTGATGCGGGGCTCAATTCCAGGACCCTGAGATCATGACCTGAGCCAAAGGTACAGGCCACCCAGGCGCCCCTAGATTTTTTTAAATTAACATTAAATCTTAATATTATTTGTTTCAGGGGTACAGGTCTGTGATTCAGCAGTCTCACACAATTCACAGCATTCACCATAGCACATACTCTCCCCGATGTCCATCACCCAGCATCCCCATCCCTCCCACCCGCCACCACTCCAGCAACCCTCAGTTTGTTTCCTGAGATTAAGAGTCTCTTATGTTTTGTCTCCCTCTCTGGTTTTGTCTTGTTTCATTTTTCCCTCCATTTCCTTATGAACCTCGGTCTTGTTTCTTTCTTTTTTTTTTTTTTTTCAAAATTTATTTGTTTGTCAGAGAGGGAGGGAGAGGGAGAGAGAGGGAGCACAGGCAGACAGAGTGGCAGGCAGAGGCAGAGGGAGAAGCAGGCTCCCTGCCGAGCAAGGAGCCAGATGTGGGACTCGATCCCAGGACGCTGGGATCATGACCTGAGCCGAAGGCAGCCGCTTAACCAACTGAGCCACCCAGGCGTCCCCTCGGTCTTGTTTCTTGAATTCCTCATATCAGTGAGATCATATGATAAATGTTTTTCTCTGATTGACTTATTTCACTTAGCATAATACCCTCTAGTTCCATCTAAGTCGTTGCAAATGGCAAGATTTCAGGGTTTTTTCTGATGGCTGCATAATAGACCACTGTATATCTATACCACATCTTCTTCAACCATTCGTCTGTTGATGGACATCTGGGCTCTTTCCACAGTTTGGCTATTGTGGACATTGCTGCTATAAACATTGGGGTATAGGTGCCCCTTCGGATCACTACATTTGTATCTTTGGAGTAAATACCCAGTAGTGCAATTGCTAGGTCGTAGGGTAGTTCTATCTTCAACTTTTTGAGGAACCTCCATGCTGTTTTCCAGAGTGGCTGCATCAGCTTGCATTATGAATCTAATAACCTCTTTTTTTTTAATTGATTTATTTGACAGAGAGAAAGAGAGAGAGCACGAGTAGGCAGAGCAGCAGGCAGAGGGAGAGGGAGAAGCAGGCTCTCCACTGAGCAGAGAGCCCGATGTGGAGCTCGATCCCAGGACCCCGGGATCATGACCTGAGCCAAAAGCAGAGGCTTTAACCCACTGAGCCACCCAGGCACCCCTCTCTAATAACCTCTTAACTTATCTTGCTTCCACTTCACCACCACAGCACCTGCCCTTACTCACTGTAGAATAGCTACAGTGGCCTTTAAACAGAAATTCAGACCTACTGCTTTTAAGTTTCTAAAGGCTTGCCAACACATTTAGATTAAAATCCAAATTCTTACCATAGTAAATAATGCCCTACATAATCTGATGCTCCAGATACTTCTCTGAATTCTATCCCTACCCTCTCTCCACTCCAACCACACTAGTTTCCTTGCAGTTCTAAGACCACATTAAGCACATTACTATCCCTAAGCCTTTGCATTACTATTTCTTTTACCAGAAATACATTTTTTCTAGAAATCTGCAGGGCCACTCCCTCACTTCTTAGCTTTCTACTTAAATGCCTTTAGACAGAATGTCCAGGATTGTCCAGTCATTCTCCATCCCTTTATACTGCTCCATTTTCATCACGACACTTATTCCTACCCACCACTATTTTGCACATATATTTGTTTACTTTCCTTCTATCCCACAGAACAGTATAAACTCCATGAGTACAGTGGATTTGGTTTGCTCACTACTACATCCACAATGCCAAACCGTGCCTGACACACATTAAAAGCTCAAGAAATATCTGTCAAATGTCCAGTGAATATTAAATTCTTATGACAAAATAGATAACCATTATTTACAACATGCTTCAAATAGCATAGGAAAAGCTAACATTATAACATAAACTGACCAAATAGAATAAAATATCTTATACAGAGCCTACAACACAGAAAAAAAGACAAAGAAAACTATACTAAAAAAATGGTTATAGTAGTTGCTTCTAGAAATCACTCAAGATTACTAGAAATTTTCATTTTCTTCTTTTACTTATCTTAATCTTGAAAACAGAAATTGAATGGCAAAGAGTACACTTCTAATTAGAAAAAAAAAATTATTTTATGAGTTATGCCAGACTCGAGGAGCCTGGGTGGCTCAGTGGGTTAAGCCTCTGCCTTCGGCTCAGGTCGTGATTCCAGGGTCCTGGGATCGAGCCCCGCATCGGGATCTCTGCTCAGCAGGGAGCCTGCCTCTCTGCCTACCTGTGATCTCTGTCAAATAAATAAATAAAATCTTAAAAAAAAAAAAAAGAGTTATATGCCAGACAAATTTAAGGTGTCCTTAAGGTCAGTACTAACAAAACACAACACAAAACAAAACCCTTTGGCCTACAGAAAGTTTATGCCAGAATAAAACTAAAAACTGTTTTTCAATGTAAATTGAGGGTTCTCAATTACTAGGATGATCAGGCAATTCGTCACCTAAATGGAGTCCATTTGAAGAGTTGGGGGTTCAAATAATTTACAAGTGTTAAACTGAACTATAACAGGTGTAAACTGAGACTTGTTTCAGGGAAACCATCCTACATACTCATTCATACACAATAAGGTTCTGTCTTCACAACAATCTTAAAACCTCCAAAACCCATCTACTATCTCATCTCTACTTCCGCTACAGAATAGTGCCAAACAAAGCTGACTACTGACCACTCCATTAAACATGTGTCTAAATTTTAACTTCCTAGAAGGCCTTGTGTTCCCTACTCTGCCTAGAGAAGTTCTATGCCTTCCAGCTTAGTGCCACTTCCTCAATGAAGTGGCCTCTTCCCTTCCCATCTCTAACTAAAGGTTCTTAACTAACTCCTTTGCATCTCTAACTAAAGGTTCTTAACCTTGGGCTGATGAATGGTCTAACGAATATTTGCAAAATTCTGAAATTATATGTAAACACTGGGTATATGGTCTCTTTTGAGAATAAAGCACTGTGGCTACGTTCAGATTCTAAAAGTAATTCATAACCCAAAAGGATAAGAATCATTGCTTTATCATAACACGTTAGATTACAATGACTTATTTACTCATCTTTCTCACCATTCTGAGTTTCTTTGAAGCACCCTATTTGGAAGATGAGGAACTATTGGTATGATAAACTGAAACAATAAAAAGATGTCTGACTCTTCCATTCTCCTTAAATTCCCGTAGGCTCACTGTGAGACACCTGAAATCTGCTTTTAATTTTATGACCATCATCCTCTACCTTTTAAATTTCCCTCCATTAATGAATTTGAATTAATCATTTAACATAAAAAATTAAATTTCCCAGATTAAAACCAATGTTCTCATTTCCAAACTTCTTTTGCATTTTTTTGTAATCAGATAAGGGGAAAAAATGAAAAATCTTTAAATATTAAAATTTTTTTTAAAATTTTAGTATCAAAAAAGGAAATTAAAACTCAATGTCTTCAAGAGTCAAAAGACAAGGCCAGAAGTTGATTTACAGAAAGATGAAAAAGGAAGAAAAAGACAACAGGTATATTAGCCAGTGTATCTTAAGACAATGTTTGTTTCACTATTAAATTATGATGAAGGGGAAAAAAGCCTATTCACCCTTCTTATATTAAATACACCTAATTCAATTTCTGATTTTAATGAACCTTTGTCAAAAACCTTTCACATGCCAATCAAACAGACATTGCTGTGATATCAAAGGCTCATGTGCCAGAAGTTAGTCGCCGCAACAGAGACCCCAGGTACTCACCGTGCTGTACACCGCCGAGACAGCAGGAGTGAAGATTCGGTCCTCGAGGGGCTGTTGCACAGGTCCTCTAGGGATTCTAGAAGAGCGAGTTAAGGACAAGAGAACTCAAAAATGCCTTGCTTTAGCATTAAAAGAAAATCACTGTCACAAGGTTCTCTCAATGACCCAACTTTCGTCACTCAATTAGTAAGGTTACTCATTTACTTCTCTACAAAACTGGAAAACAAATATTTCAAATTTCTTAATGTAATCAGATCAATCTCTCCAAAAGTGATTCCCATGATAAACATTCCATGGCAACTCAAAACAAATAAAACTGCACAAGCCCCCACACCTTAGGTCCAGGATGAGACTCTACCACCTTTACTTTCTAGAGAAAACGACTTAATGTATAAGCAGGATATTCAGAAGATACGTGGAAATTACTGAAAAAGACACAGTCTGTTCTGCTAACTACATAGAAATGGCGAATATAATTGTCTCCTTGTTTTTCTACTTAGCTGCTACTTTCCCCCAAATCCCCATTAAAAAAAAAAAAAAGGGGGGGATGAATACCCGACTTTTGTAGCAACATGGACGGGACTGGAAGAGATTATGTTGAGTGAAATAAGTCAAGCAGAGAGAGTCAATTATCATATGGTTTCACTTATTTGCGGAGCATAACAAATAACACGGAGGACATGGGGAGATGGAGAGGAGAAGGGAGTTGAGGGAAATTGGGGGGGAGATGAACCATGAGAGACTATGGACTCTGAAAGATAACCTGAGGGTTTTGAAGGGGCGGGGGGTGGGAGGTTGGGGGAGCCTGGTGGTGGGTATAGTGGAGGGCACGCATTGCATGGAGCACTGGGTGTGGTGTAAAACTATGAATTCTGTTACGCTGAAATTAAAAAATAAATAAATAAATAAAAACAAAAAAATAAAAATAAAATTGGGAATAATTATAAACAAACAAACAAAAAAAGGCTCTCCAGCATAATACTTAAAATATTTCAACATGTTGCCAGGATATTCTGTTAAAAGACAAAAGACTATCATTTTATTAAGCTTCAAAACCAAATGATGTGAGCTCCATCTACCTGGTAAAGTGATATTTTACCTCTTTAAGAATGACAACCAGAAAAAAAAAAAAAAAAGACCACACACACACAGACAACCAAAATTCTCTCCAGATAGTAGGATTACATAACTGTATTGTATGTTTCTACAATAATTCAAGCATTTTTTAAATGACTATGAATATAATAAACCCAAAATGAAATAGAATGCTCCCTTAAACCTAACAAATACTTCATACTTGTTGTATCATAATTCTTTCTAATGCAATGAAACATTGTGGAAGACAAAATGACAGCTGCAAATAACAACTCTACATGAATCACCACAAGTTGAAGAAATCTGAATCATTAGAAGATAAATCCTTTATATGTAGGTAGCAACAGTTTACTGAGGTGGGAGAGGGAAAATAAAGCAAAAACCCTCAAAGCTGGAGCGCCTGGGTGGCTCAGTGGGTTAAAGCCTCTGCCTTCAGCTCAGGTCATGATTCCAGGGTCCTGGGATCGAGCCCCGCATCAGGCTCTCTGCTCAGCAGGGAGCCTGCTTCCTCCTCTCTCTCTGCCTGCCTCTCTGCCTACTTGTAATCTCTGTCAATTAAATAAATAAAATCTTAAAAAAAAAAAACAAAAAACTCAAAGCTTTAGTCATTCAAAATTAGTAACACTGGGGGCGCCTGGGTGGCTCAGTGGGTTAAAGCCTCTGCCTTCCGCTCAGGTCATGATCCTGGGGACCTGGGATCCAGCCCCCCATCAGGCTCTCCACTCAGCAGGGAGCCTGCTTCCTCCTCTCTCTCTCTCTGCCTGCCTCTCTGCCTACTTGTGATCTGTCAAATAAATAAAATCTTTAAAAAAAAATTAGTAACACTCTACCAGTCTCTAAACAATTCTTAAAACTAGCAACCTGAGACCACAGTTCAATTTGTTGTCATAAATGCCTAGACACAAAGAACTGATTTAAAATGCTGTAAAATTTCAGTAAACAGTATTTGGAAATTTTTAAAAAAAAATAAAATGCTTCAAAAAATAACAAAGCTAAAGCATTTCATAAAAGAACTACTTCATCCAAACTATATATAAGTTTGCAATGTAGAAAACATAAGGCTAACAAGTTCCAGGACAAAAGCTCTTCATTATGAGTTTATCAATTCTCTCAAAATGAAGTTACCCTTGGCTAAAATAAAACTTTCTTTGAATTACAGTACTGCATTGTGATTACATGAATGGTGGAAAATATAAGACTATTTTTACTTCTGCAAAGCCAACAGCTATTGCTTTTTCTAGCTAAGGCTAATTCTCACGCTATAAGAATAAGTTCTCAAATGAGAGTTCTCAGTACTATGCCCCAAAGGTTGAACCACACCATTTAAGATTACAAAGGAAGGCTAAGGTTCCTGATTTCTATTGGTTATTTTGTTGGCTAAAGTATAATTACAAGATTTGTAAAGAGGCAATCATTTTTATGGTCAATAGTCCCAGTAACAAACATTCTTTCTCCTGGGCCACAAATACAGAATGATGATTTTGTTTTTATTTTATTATCTGTAAACCACCAACAGAATACTGTGGATTGATAAACTGTTTCTTAAAAAAGAAGTTCTGAGTAAAAATCACTTATTTTAAAACAAAACACAGTTCTGTAAAAAAAAAAAAAAAAAAGTGAAAATAGAGGTCAAGAGATCTGAATCTAAAGTAGCCTGCAAGCCTAACCAACTATGTTGTCTTTACTGAACCATTTTACAGTATCTCCTATGAACTGAGGTTCAGCAAGAAGTAACTTGCCCAAGTTAACAAGGCTAAATGGTCAGGTCAGGTCTCCCTGAATTGTAAAGATCACACTCTTCTTTAATTAATTTAATTCATTAATTAATAAAATAGAGATAACTCTCTTCCTATTATATCAGTGTGTCCACCAGACAGAACACTTCATTGCATAGTAAAAAACAGTATCACAACCTGGTCAAAATATGGTTGCCCTATCCACATGACAGAACTAAATGAGTAGTTCATCTCATAGAAGCATCAATGAAGTTTCACCCCCAAAATTCCAGAAACTTCCAAATTCTTGGCTCAAACTGAATCATCTGCCCACAGCAAACAAATACCTAGTACTACAGACTGGGCAGGTAATGCATCAGACCAAGTGAACTGATTTTACAAAGCAATTTTCTCCTTTAATTCTTAGTGGTCATGATTGCCTATCTTCATAAATATGCTAAACTCACTGAACTATACACTTCAAAAGTGTGAATGTTATGATATGTGAATAATACCTCAATAAAAAATCAACTTTAGGGGGCACCTGGGGTGGCTCAGTGGGTTAAAGCCTCTGCCTTCAGCTCAGGTCACGATCTTAGGGTCCTGGGATCGAGCCCTACATCGGGCTCTCTGCTCAGCAGGGAGCCTGCTTCCCACTCTCTCTCTGCCTGCCTCTCTGCCTACTTGTGATCTCTCTGTCAAATAAATAAATAAAATCTTTTTCTAAAAAATCAACTTTAGTAATTTACAAATAAGTTGTTTAGTCCCATTTCCACTAAAAACAGCCTCTACAAATTAGTATGAATTAGGCACTTCTAGGCATTTTCTCTATAAATAAGTGAATTCAAAGAAATGACAGGCATATAAAGCTCTTTCACTACAACATATCTCAACCTAATTCTGCCTGCATTTTTTTAAAAATATTTATTTATTTGAGAGAGAGAGAATGAGAGAGAGAGAGAGAGCATGAGCAGGGGGACGGGCAGAAGGAGCTGCTGAGCAGGGAGCCCGAAGTGGGACTCGATCCCAGGACTCCAGGATCATGACCTGAGCTGAAGGCAGTTGCTCAACCAACTGAGCCACCCAGGTGCCCCTAATTCTGCCTGCATTAAGCTTATGACCAGCTTTCACCAACCTCTGTATCCTCAGCATAAATCACTGGATGTTCACTTTTTTACGTTTGGGCTCAAGGTAGCAAGCAAATGGCTTCTCATAGTACCACTTAGAATTCTAATTCAATCAATGAGCAATGTAATATGCATATGCAATGCTCTAGAGCACGTTTTTTTATTTTTTAAATCTCATAACTGAAATACAGGATGCATACCCTCTTGACACCTCTGTGGTTCAAATTGCTATAAATTATATCATTAGGAAATATAAGTAAAATCATTTTTAAAACTAGCCAGATGGTATGTAATAAGTGAATTTAAGACTCTAAGTAGAAATACAAATGCAAAATATTTTTAATTCCCCACTTTCATTTTCTAAAAAAAATTAACAGATTTCAGAAATAAATAAAATTAGAAGATTAGAGAGTATTAAATATTAAAGGACAAGAGACCCTAATTGATTATTAAAGTACTTACTACATACTCTCCACATTAAATGTCAATTAGGCAGATAAAAAATTTTCAAAGACCAAATTTCATCAAAGAAGTTCAAAGACCTATGAGATTACATAATGACCTGCATGTTTCCTACTGATGTCAGGAATAAAAGAAGGGGCCAATAACTTTTTAAGCACACATGTGTACTGAAATTTCATGAATGATGACCTCTCATTAGGATGAAGCTTCTTGATCAATGGCAATCATATCTCACCCTGAGTTTGACCTATAATCAGTATTTCCTCAAAAGGCAGATTTTGAGAAATTAGAAAACAAGTAATCAAAGTCAACAGAAATCTTCCACCAGTACACTGAAACACTAATGTTCCATTTACAGCTCCCAGCTGAATGTTCCTAAACTTTGCCTGGTCCACTGTAAGAAAAGCTACTATCCTGGATCAACGCTCAGCATAAGTAATATTCTTAAAGTGACAGCCTCAAGTTATTATTGCCTCATTGAAAAGGAAAGCAACAGTACAAATCCCATTGCACAAATTACTATAGAGAAGACACAGGCAACTGATTTCAGGAGATGAAAACAAATAAATGATAAAGATCTTTTTCTGCATCATTTCTTATTTAAGCCTTATGGCAATATAGTAATGAGTCAATTTACACCTTCTCTTTTTTTGGATTTTACTTTTTTAAATAATCTCTACACCCAACATGGGCTCGAACCTACAACCCCAAGATCAAGAGTCACATGTTCTGCCAACTGAGCCAGCCAGGAGCCCCTCTCCTTCTTTCAATATATGAAATCGAAAAAGGCATGATACTGAGAAAGGAAGAGAACTTGTATAAAATAGAAGGATAGGGCAGAATTTTTACACTATGCACTGCTTCACAAAGATATCATACATGGGGATGCCTGGGTGGCTCAGTCATTAAGCGTCTACCTGTCTTCGGCTCCGGTCATGATCCCAGGGTCCTGGGATCAAGTCTCACATCAGGGTCCTTGCTCAGCAGGAAGCCTGCTTCCCCCTTTGCCTGCTGCTGCCCCTACTTATGCTCACTCTATCTCTCTCTCTCTGACAAATAAATAAAATCTTTTTTAAAAAATAAAAATTTAGGGGCGCCTGGGTGGCTCAGTGGGTTAAAGCCTCTGCTTTCGGCTCAGGTCATGATCCCAGGGTCCTGGGATCGAGCCCCGCATCAGGCTCCCTGCTCTGCAGGGAGCCTGCTTCCTCCTCTCTCTGCCTGCCTCTCTGCCTACTTGTGATCTTTGTCAAATAAATAAATAAAATCTTTAAAAAAATTTTTTTAATTTAAAAATAAAAATGAAAAGATTAATGCATGTCATTATGAAGGATGAAATAGGACTGAATTAATTTGAAGTTGTCAAGTATAGATCAAGTATGTAAAATGTCCCACAAAGTACAACATCCTGAATGATCCTATCCAGCAACTATAGAAATCTCATGGGTCACAACGTTAGTAATTCTGAGTGGACAAAAATAAAACAGAAACTGCATTCCCAAACCTAAACACTATGACATAACTATTCGTGCTTTAACTCTGGAGTCTATAAGAAAATATATTTTTTTAAAAAGATACCATTGTTCTAAGAAAACCAAAACTTTCTTCATTGTTCTGTATCTTTTCCCACTAAAACTGCAAAGGAAATAAAACTAGCCAATTTTATTCTTTATTTCAATTCAATTTAATGTTGGACTGTTAATTTAGGTCCAAAATCCTTTGCTGGAATTCAGATTTTTTCCACTGGTAGAAGGCTAACACAGTTGTTACATCATATAACACTTCCAGCAGGGTCTACGGCAGCACCCCTTAATCAAACACATTAATATCTCTTCTGCAAAATATGTAAGTATTCAGACTTCGGGCTTTCTGTCCAGAGTTTTTGCTAATTTACCAGGAAAAAAAAATGAGTTTTCCGAACCCTTTTTATTGGAAATTACAAAAAGCCTATACCTTCCTTCCCCCATTCTGTTTTTGCTCTAAAAGTCTCTAGTAATCACCACATAAATGTTAACTAGGAACCATTATACTGCATTTTTTTAATAAATCTGGAAACATTGGTTTCAAAGTGCTCAGGCAGAGAAGCCCCTGTTCTGGCTCTGGTTTTCTACCAACTCAGAACTCTGGATTTCTACTAACTCAGAAATTGATTTCCTGACAGTGACATTTAAGTATACCGAGAAACATACACTGCTTAGATGGGTTAAAAAAATAGAAAAACAAAAACAACATTGCCAAGAAAATAGCTGCTTACCACGGTGTAATACTTCTACTCAAGACAAAAATATAAACTTTCTATGAGATAAAGTGATAGACACATGAAAAAAAAGAAAAATATACTCACAAATTCCAAACCTAGCTTTTAGTTCTCAAGTTTTTAATTCTAAGACAAATACTTAAGTATTATACTAACACCCACTTCAGATTAAAACATCGTCAATCCATATGGCAAAGCAGAAGGCAACAAAGTACCCCTCTTCCATTAAAAATGCCCATCTCAAAGAAACTTCATTAAGAAGGATAAAGTGCGATTAGCAATTCCATTTGTTTCCTACATCTGAATCAGTCAAAAAGCCTTAGATAATAACCAAATAAAATATGCTGGTATACTAGATTTCTCCTGATACGGATCCAGATAATAACAAGTATGGAACACACATTTGACAGATTTTAAAAGCTATCCTCCAAAAAAAGAACTGAATGAGCTAGCTATTCACATATGACAAAAATCAACCTTCACTGGACATTCTACAGCTGGCTACAAGTTTTTTGTTTTTTGTTGTTGTTTTTTTTTTCACCAGCTTTTAATAAAACTCTAAACTTTGGAAAATTTTCAAGGACTTGACATTTACCTGAACTGGTAGACCATTTTTAAAATGTAATATGAAGATGAGATCATAATTGCAATGTTCTGAAATTCCAGTAGTAGAACTTAGGCTTAAAAAGAACCATGACAAGTTAAGAAAGCTGAAAAAGACCTGGAGATGGACGGTGGTTATGGGTGCATTGCAACATGAATGTACTTAAGGTCACACTATTCTACATTTTAAAAGGTTAAAATAGGGCCGGGGAGGTGCCTGGTCATCGGTAGAACATATGACTCTTAGTCTTGAGGTCAAGAGCTTGAGCCCCATGTTGGGTGTCCAGATTACTAAAAAAAAACTTTAAAAATTTTAAAAAGGTTAAAATGGTAAATGTTAGGTTATATACGTTAACACAATTTTTAAAATAAATTTTAAAAATAAGAAATTAAAAAACCACTGACTATCGAAGAGCTAAAGGAGATTATCTTAATTCTTTAAGATCTGGCATTACCATTCTGTACAAAATGTATGGGGATTCTATCAATGATTCTACCTCTTTCTGATTTTCTACCTTCTTTCTGGGGTCAAAGAAATAAGAATCTTTCTTTCCATAGACATGGTGCAGCACACTGGGATATGCAGGCAATGGTGATCGTGTACACCTGTACGCAATACAATCATTTCCGTCGGTATTCCTAGGAAAGAATGTACACAATCTCCCACATTCTCCCCACATGATAAATCTTCTATCTCTGTGGGTCAAACTGTGGCTCACAAATCCAGATAGAAAGGAAGAAATGACTCATGAATTTGGGATATTGCTATATATTGTTCCTACATAAAAGAATATTATAGATTTGTTTTTAATGATAGGGAAAATGACATTTCTGGCTTTGAATAAACAAAAGGAAGGGAACATAGAAGAAACATCCAAACCTTAAAATACATGAATCTCAAGTCACTGTGACATCAACAAAAGGACTGACAGACACATCAATGAAACAGATTAGAAAATTCAGAAACAGAGCCATAAAAACCTAGTGAGTTTACTTTTCAAAGATGTAAAGGCAATTAAATGAATAAACAATATACTTTTCAACAAATGGTGCTGAAATAATTAAAAAACCATATGCAAAACAATGAATCTCTTTGTCATATACCGTACCCCTTAAACAAAGATTCAAAACACACCACAGACACACTGCAAATTTTTAAATACTAAAACTTTCTGAAAAGCCTATAGAAAGAAATAGATGCGACTGGACTAAGCCAAGAGTTCTTAGATGTGATATTAAAAGCATGCTCTTTAAAAGAAGAAAAAAATTGATTAACTGGATATCTCAAAATTAAAATTTTCTACTCTAGGAAGATACTGTTATGATAAGATAGAATGGAGAAAATACCTGCAAAATCTCATATCTGATTAAAGGACTTGTATTTAGGTTATATAAAGAACTCTCAAATCTCAATAGTAAGACTACCTTTTTTCAAAATGGGCAAAAGATTTGAAAAAATGCCACCTCACCAAAACAGATGTGCAGATGACAGACAAAAACACGAAAAGATGCATCATTTGTCAATAAGGAGTGTAAACTAAAATAACAGTGAACTACCACTACACCTATTAGGTCTACAAAATGATAATACCAAGTGCTGAGGATGAAGAATAACTGGAAATCTCACACTTCGCTGTTGGCATAGTACAAAATGGTACAGCCACTTGGGAAAACAGTTTGGCAGTTCTTATACAGCTAAGCATAAATTTGTATGTATGACCCAGCAATCCCACTTATACACACTTCTCAAGAGAAATGAAAATTTATACTCACCCAAATGCTTAAGCACAAAGGTTTATAGCATCTTTATCCATAATGGCCAAAAAGGGCAAAGAGTGCAATTATCTTCAACTGGTAAATAGATAAAATATGGTACACCCATATAATGGAATACCCCAAACCACTGAAAAGGAATGAATTACTGATAGAACAATGTGAATGATTACCAAATGCTAATTAAGTGAAAGAAACTAGACAAAAAAGGCTTTGAGTCCATTTATACAACATTCTGGGGAAGGCAAAACTACAAGAATGGAATAAAGCTCACTGACTGCCAGAAGCCAGGGCGTGGGGAAAGGTTATCTGCAATGCCAGCGCACTGAAAGACTCTAATTGGCTGATCAAACTTTTCTGTATCTTCAGTGAAGCGGGGTTACAAAACTCCACATTTGTCAGAATTCACTGAACTATAATAAATGAAAACTGAGTTTCCCCAAAGGTTAAGCAACAGAGTCACCACATGACTCAGCAATTTCACCCCTGGTTATATATCCCAAAGAAATAAAAACATATATCCACACAAAACTTGTTATGAATGTTCATATTAGCATTATTCACAACAGCCAAAGGGTGGAATCAACCTAAATGTCCATCAACTAAAGAACAGATAAACCAAATGTGGTATACCCATACAACGGAATTTTATCTGCCAAAAAAAGGAAATGGAAGATCTGACACCTGCTACAACATGGATGAACCTTGAAAACATAATGTTAAGTGAAAGAAGCCAGTCACAAGGGACTACATATTGTACAAGTCCTCTTAAATGAACTACCCAAATTAGACATCTAGAGACAAAACGTATAAACAATCAATTAGTGGTTGCTTAGGGCTGCGGGGATTGATAAAAACAGGGGAAGGAAGAATGATGGCTATAGGGTATATACTTCTTTCTGAGGTAATCTGGAAGTTCTAAAACTTTGGTGATCGCTGCAAAGTCTGTAAATATACTAAAAAACCACTGAATTGTACATTTCATTGTTTTGGGGGGTTTTCTGTATCTGTATGGTTTTATTAATGTCTTCCCACTATGTTCATCTTTCATAATGGTAGAAAGAGCAAATCACTTCACAGCAAAATGCAACCACATGGAATTCAAAAATGGATACAGACGCTCCTATGTGAGCCCAGCATCCTCCTCCTGAACTGTACATTCTAAATGAATGAATTTTGTAGTATATAAATTATCTCTCAATAAAGCTGTTACCCAAAAAAATGAGTATTATTACATGGAATTTTAAAATAAAAATTTTAAAATAAAATAACTGAGCAACCTGGGTGGCTCAGTCAGTTGAGCGTCTGCCTTCAGCTCAGATCATGACCTCGGGGTACTGAGATCAAGCCCCACATAGGGAGCAGGGAGCCGACTTCTCCCTCTCCCTCTGCCTGCCACTCCCTCTGCTTGTATGTACTCTCTCTCTCTGTCAAATAATATCTATGAAAAAATTAAAATTAAAATTAAATAAAAATAAAATTTTACAATAATATAAGAATTCCCCAGTGGGGCAAGCACTTGTACCCGTTTTGTCTACCACTCTATATCCCCAGAACCTAGAATATCGCAGAAAGGGGTCATATACTCAAAATGTTTCACCAGCGTGATCTAGTCCAATGAAGTTAAAAGTAAGTCTCATCCTAAGAATTCACAAAGCAAACAAGGAAAAGTGTTATGCAACATAATAGTGAAACAGGTATCCAACAGGAAAATGGGTAGCTCGATTCCTCAGCAAACTGCATTTCTTTCAATGACAGAAAGCAATACAGGATCTTATTAGTATAAGGATCTCCCGAAACCCTGCCTAATGACCTAGCAATATGCAAACTTGTCCAGTAAGCTTTTTGACATGACTCTTAACAAACGTCTCTCTTCGGTAATACGTGGAAAAGATCCATTTCTATCCATACGCAATAAACCCAAGCCAAAGCACAGTTATACTAAACCAACAGGTCAACACTGCTTGTCAATGTACCAAAGGGGAGATTTAATTACAGCACCTAGAAATGAGTCAAAGTATTTATGGACGCTAGAAAAATGGTAACACAGATTAAAGCTGACCACTACAAATAACTTGACAAGATAAAGAATCATGGTGAATTCATCAACAGTAAAAACCATACCACATTACAGATGGAAGTGCCTCACTGCTCTATTCAACCTAATATCAAATGCAGGGATTCCACACACCCAGGGTACACTACTCCACAGGAAAACCCTTTAAATATCTGAGAACTGTTAATAAGTCCCCCTTTAGGGACGCCTGGATGGCTCAGGTGGTTAAGCAGCTGCCTTCGGCTCAGGTCATGATCCCAGCGTCATGGGATCAAGTCCCACATCGGGCTCCTTGCTTGGCAGGGAGCTTGCTTCTCCCTCTGCCTCTGCCTGCTACTCTGTCTGCCTGTGCTCGCTCTCCCTCTCTCTCTGACAAATAAATTTAAAAAAAAAAATTTAAAAAAAAATAAGTCCCCCTTTATTCAATATTTTCCAAGTAAAATACACTCACATCCTTTGACCACTCAAGAGGCAGACGTGCCATAATGCCGAGAGTTATGTGGACCAGAGACACTTTCCCATTATCAATGACCCACAGATTACGTAAGCTTTCTTTACTTCATAACTACTTTCTACTTCACATTGTCTACGATAAGCTATTTCCTATGTTTTCTTCCCATATAAAGTTGCCACAAAGTCATGTCTAAGGCATTCTGTGCATAATAAGCAATCACTTCAATGCGCACAGAACTCTTGACATTTGCGCCTGTTTCATTTCATCAAGCAGATTTTGATTTATTTTGTTTTGAAATCTAACTCTACACCTGATTTTTTCATCTAAGTTACTCAGTGGTGTTAATGTACTATAATAACAGACTAAAAGACAGCAGTCCAGTAGCCCAGTCTGTATGGCCACGTGAACTCCTCCTATTCTCACTTCCTGTCCCCTTCCATACTCCAAATACTGCCAACTACTCCATCCCGTACATCTAATGTTCACTATTTAAACAGCAAGGAAGCAACCAAAAAGGAATGTTAATTCCTCTGTGTTCCCTAACTATTGCACAACTTTTTTAAAATTCTGATTTTAGACTGTGGAAAAGTTGTGAAGAATTCCTAAGAGAATACTGAATACAATTCATTTCATCTAAAGAAGGATGAGTGAATGGTGACTACAAATACACACTTAACAGTAATAAAAAGGTGAAAGAGAAGTAGTAAGATCCATTAACTGGAGGAAGGTAGCAGAGGAAGTAAGACTAGTTAGGAGACTATACCAGTGTCTAGATAAGAGATGATTATGGCTTGAAAGACTGTAGTGGAAATAAAAAGAAAAAGCCAAGTTTAAACAGTAAAATCAACAGGATTTGCTACTGCATTGAGAAGGAAAGGAGGGGCTCAGTTGGTTAAGCATCTGACTTAAGCTCAGTTCATAATCTTAGGGTTCTGAGAACCAGCCCAGTGTCAGGCTCTGAGCTCAGCAGTGAATCTGCTTGTCCCTCTGCCACCCGCCCCGATTTGCACTCTTTCTCTCAAATAATAAACATATTTACATTCACTGAATTTCTCATATTCAATAGCCATATTCAAATCACTCAATTCTCTTCAAAGAGCTCTTATCTGAAAACCCAAATGCTATAATTTAGCACGGATTTAAGAATAACTTTTTTTTAAGATTTTATTTACTTGAGAGAGACAGCCAGAGAGAAGCATGAGCGGAGGGGCAGAGGGGGGAAGCAGACTCCCCACTGAGCAGGGAGCCCAGGGCCCTGAGATTCAGACCTGAACTGAAGGTGGACCCTTAACCAACTGAGCCATCCAGGTGCCCCATAGAATACCTTTTTCAAAATATTATTCACTACCACATCTAGCATATGTGCTTTGGTTCTTCCTTACTGTCTATAGCCAGTCTGTGCTAAAACACTTGACTTTCTCTTTTAACTAGAAAAAGCACAGAATCCAAATACAGGAAGAATAAAACACAAATACAAGTACCTTACCTAAGCCTAGCATTTTGGATCAATCCTACAGAATTATAATATTCGAGGCAAGAGTGTTCAGCCTCCTATTAAATCAGGTAATAAAGATATGTTTTTTTCAATTTTGAGTTGTTTTTTTTTTTTTTAAGTAATCTGTATACCCACAGAAGGGCTCAAACTCATGACCTTGAGATCAAGAGCTGCATGTTCTTCAGACTGAGCCAGCCAGGTGCCCCATAAATGAGGTAATGAAAATTTAATGTTACAGGCAATAAACCAAATGGAACCCCAGAAATATTTTAGGATAAAATTAATTTGGATTACTTTTAGACTGTATTGTACATCCCTGGGTACTGACAAACAAGTGACACATTAGGAAGGGCAAGTATTTTGGAAGTGGGAAGGAAAAGAATTTGAATCCCAGCTTCCTCACTTACTAGCTAGGTTATCTTGGGAGAAATGATCTGATCTCCTCAAACCTGTTTATTCAACTATACTTTGTGGGAATGCTGTAAAGATTTAACAAAGTAAGGTTTGTAATTTGAACAGCACATAGAGTAGGTAATAATTAATTATTATAAATAGCTCTTCATAAAGATTGTGATGTTCCTTTCTCCGGACCACTCAAATGGCAAGGTATTAAACTGTTTCCTAGCAATTTGCTAACCACCCAAGAACTCTCCTACTTCATTCTGCAGAGCTTAGAAAAGCTAGGGCAAAAGATGTGGTAAGGAAAAGAAGGCCTTTCGGAGCTTCTGACAGATACCGTGAGGTGAAAAGGGAAGCTAGAAAGAAGGCAATCTGGTCCACATCTGACAAAATTCTGAAAGATACTGATGGACTTTTGCAACTTGGATAGTGAGCTTTTAAACAGACATTTATTTGCCTCTTCAAAGATTTTTCTCTCTCCTATGAAACTTGTTGATTCTGAACTAACTGTTCTTCCCAAGGTGTGCAGCTAATCAGACAGATTTTTTTTAAGGATTTTATTTATTTATTTGAGTGAGAGAGTAAGAGAGAGAAAGCATGAGAAGGGAGGAGAGGCAGAGGGAAAAGGACAAGCAGGCTTCCCACTCAGCAGAGAGCCTTACACAGGGCTCAGTCCCAGGACCTGGAGATCACGACCTAAGCTTAAGGCAGACACTTAACCCACTGAGCCACCCAGGCACCCCATGCGTTCTCAGCTCAAAGTTTATATGGAAGAGTGTCAGGTAAAGGAAACCGCTTTCCTAATTTATATGTGAACTAGTGTCATTAGCCAAATTAATTCACCCAACTATCACGTAAAGTGATATTCAGATTACTGAAAATACTTGATCCCACCAGGCCAGCTATCAAGGAGACTTATACAGAAAATCAGTACCCTTTTAGGAACAAAAACCTATCTCCAAAGACCCCCACCCACTTAAAATTCAATCTAATTTTTCTCAAAAAAAAAAAAGAAGATCTGATAAAAACCAAAGGTGGGGCGACCTGGGTGGCTCAGTCGGTTAGGCCGAGGTCTAATAGGTCATGATCTCTAGGTCCTGGGATTGAGCCCCACATCCAGCTCCTGGCTCAACAGGGAGTCTGCTTTTCCCTCACCTTCTCCCTCTGCCTCTGTTCATGCTCATGCTCTCTCTCTCTGTATTGCTCTGTCTCAAATGAATAAATAAAATATTTAAAACAAAAATCTATAACCTGGTTATCCATTAACATTTATTACTAGGGCGCCTGGGTGGCTCAGTCATTAAGCGTCTGCCTTCAGCTCAGGTCATGATCCCAGGGTCCTGGGATGGAGCCCCACATCGGGCTCCCTGCTCAGTGTGGAGCCTGCTTCTCCCACTCCCCCTACTTGTGTTCCCTCTCTCGCTGACTCTCTCTGTCAAATAAATAAATTAAATCTTAAAAAAAAAAAATTATTCCTAGGGACACCTAGGTGTTAAGCATCAGACTCTTGATCTCAGCTCAGGTCTTGATCTCAGGGTCATGAATTCAAGCTCTGTGTTGGGAATGAATGCTGTACATGGAGCATACTTACAAAATTAAAAAATTAAAGAAATTTATTCCTGTCATATTTTTTAAGGACTGGGACCAATTTCTTCTATCGCTTGGTACTTAGAAATATTGAAAATATAGAAAACTTGATGGTTTGGGAAATTTAAATATTTGTGAAGTCGTATTATATGACTGCATATGTACAGAATACCTCTGAAAAAACACATAAGGACCTGATAACAGTAGCTGCCTCTGAGAAACACAACTAGGGACTAAGGGAAAAAGGGTTTAATTTTGCTATATACAGACTTTTGTCCTGCTGAATTTTTTATCATCTGTAAACATTATTTTATAAACATATAATTTTAAAAGTACTAAGTTAAAAGATGCTTATCACAGGCTTGGTGAACATAAAACTAACAGAAATATTATACTTATCACTTGTATAAATATCTACAAGGTATCTATGCTGATATGTGGAATATGCTTTGCCCCCAATATATCCCAATATATCATTTCATCATCAGAGTTACTGCTCAACTTAATTGGAAGGAGGAAGACATGAGTTCAAGATAGTAAGACTATGCAGGATGGGGTCCACAATGGTGGAGGAGACCTTAAATTTTGTCTGGTCCCAGGAATTTAGCTAGATAGCTATCAAATCTTTTTTTTTTTTAATTTATTTGAGAGAGAGAGAAATCACAAGTAGGCAGAAAGGCAGGCAGGGAGAGAGTAAGGGAAGCAGGCTCCCTGCTGAGCAGAGAGCCCAAAGTGGGGCTCAATCCCAGGACCCTGGAATCATGATCTGAGCCGAAGGCAGAGGCCCCACTGAGCCACCGAGGCGTCCTGCTATCAAAATCATTTTTTTTTAAGATTTTATTTATTTATTTGACAGACAGAGTTCACAAGTAGGCAGAGAAGCAGGCAGAGAGAGAGGAGGAAGCAGGCTCCCTGCTAAGCAGACAGCCCGATGTGGGGCTTGATCCCAGGTGACCTGAGCCGAAGGCAGAGGCTTTAACCTAATGAGCCACCCAGGTGTCCCGCTATCAAATTATTCTTAACACCTACAGAGAACTCAGCAGGAGACCTAAGAACAGCTTCAACTCTACAAATAGAAAAGTGACCACTTTTTGCAGGAATGACAAGACAGAAAAACTCACCTCAAAAAAGAGAACAAGAGGCAGTACTGACAATACCCATCAGTATGGGTATACTGATGTTGGAAGGTGCTGGAACCAGAGTTGAGAATAGCAATTTTAAAGATAGTAGCTGGGCTTGGAAAAAAAACAAAAACAAACAAACAAACAAACAAAAAAAAAACGGAAGACACGAGAGGATCCCTTTTTGAAGAAATAAAAGAACTAAAATCTAACCAAGTAGAAATCAAAAAGGTTATTAATGAGATGCACTAAAAAATGGAGGCTGTAACTGCAAAGATAAATGAGACAGAGAGAATTAGTGATACAGAAGACAAAATGATGAAGAATAAAGAGGCTGAGAAAAAGAGAGATAAACAACTACTGGATCACGAGGGAAGAAACACAACCGTGCAGAAAAAGTAACTACACTGGACTTACTGAGACACAGTACAGTGGTATCTGATAGGACTCCTTTAAGAGAGACTTTTGTCAATAATTCTGACATTGCAGCTTCTGAATTAACCATCCCACCACGACCAGTATACTTCTGTGTACAAAACACCCGCACCACTCTTTCCTATTACTTCTTTTCCAAATGTACAGTACCACGCTAGTTATACTGTCCTCTGCAAAGATGCGTTTTAATTATTCCACCCCAAAGCCAGTTTGTTATATATCAAACTCTACTGCATTAAACATTTTTTGTATTTAAAAAAATCCTACTGGCTAAAATGGGTCAATCTATACCACCTCTAATTCAACACAGCAACAGTCAAATTACTTACTACCGTGCAAGCTAACTGCCGGTATACAATTCCAAAGTACCTAATGTAATGAATGAATTCATTCAATTTCCTCTCTATACCATTTTGGTAATTTTTGTAGAAGCCATCTTCACCTTCCCTTCCCCCAGGCCATGGCTGCCACCACCTCAATTCAGATCTTTATTTTCCACTTGCAGCAGCTGCCTACATTTTCCTAACTAGAGTCTCTTCCTCTTCAATCCTTAACAGTTACCATCAGCTCAGTCTTCCTGAACAACACTGGTCCTCAATGAACAATAAATGACTCTCTGTTTTTTACTTCCAAATGCATATCTTGCGATTTGATTACCTGGAAGTTTTCTCCTAAATAACAGACAGGCTCATTGCTGACTGATCTTAAAACTCCCAAAGCCTGGAACGCCTTCCCCCTTCCCTCCACTAATCTGAATCTTCTAAACTCCCAAATGCTACCTGGATTAAATTCCTGGTTTTCCTACCTTGTTGTAAGAAATCACATCTTTCTTCCTTTCATCTAGCTTCCATTACCCTACTTTCGGAAAAGGAGACAGGAAATACCTCAAAGAACTGTTGTAAGAATTAAATACAATATATAATCTTTATAAAGATCTTTGTACATACTAAGTGTTCAATAAATAGTATCCTATATAAGAGAACACTAATTAGACACTTTCTCATTTTCCTTATGTAAATGTCCTTTCTCCAACTAGACAAAAAAACTTTATAAAATCCCTGGTTGAAAAATTCACCAAGCGAATCTGTTCCAAAGTTGTAAGAATCCAAAGCTGTTTAATTCTTTTTGTATTGAAAAAGGCTTTTAGAGTAGGGATTATTCTCGAAAATAAATCTTGGTCTGAATGACCAAAACGATCACTCCCTTAGGTGAAGACTGGAAAGGACATGGCATTCCAGGCAGCCCAAGAATCACCCAAGAGTACAGATACTGCTTCAAAGATCAAAGTACCTAAATCCTAGAAACCACTGTCTCTTCCAGCCAGCCTACCCAGCTGCAGGCACCATAGATCAGTCTGTGAAGAGAGGCCACCAACAACCCAGGTGACCCATGTTTAGAAGACTCCAGTAGGTATACAGAGCAAAGGGAATAGGAAAAGAAAAAGAAAAAACTGGGCAGAAAAATAAGAGCTAAATTCCCCCATTTTCCCCTACCCACTCGTGTTGCATGGGAGGAAGCAGACAGAATGCAAAGTAAGTAAACACTTTTAGAGGAGAGTAAGACCTGACTTTGAATCTCCATCCCCCTACTTCCTCATAAATAGCAACAGCCATCTCACAAAATTATTATGAAGATTAAGCTCGATGTACACTTCCTAGAATATGGCAGACATTCAACTGATACTGTTTCCATTCCCCATGTCTTTGACTTCCACGCTATCCTTTAAAAAGTACAGAAGAAAAACTTTATGACAAAAGAGGAAGGACACAAAACAGTATATAAGAGGATATTATATAAGTATCAGCTTAGATATAACTTAATATTAACTGGAATTAAATCTAAGAGAAACGTAGGCAATAAAGAAAAATGTTTTATGTGATTAAGAATCTGAACTCTGAGGGACATCTGGGTTGCTCAGTCGGTTAAGGATCTGACTCTCAATTTCAGCTCAGGGTCCTAGAATCAAGCCCTACCTAAGGGCTGCGCACTCAGCAGGGAGTCTGCTTCTCTCTTTCTCCCTCTCCCACTAACCCCTTCCCACACGTGCACTCTCCTTCTCTCTCTAAAAAAAATAAATAAATAAATCTTTAAAAGCAAAAAAATACGAACTCTGGGGGGCTCCTGGGTTGCTCACTCGTCATGACCTCAAGGTCCAGAGATCAAGACCTGACTCAGGCTCCAAAATGGGCACAGAGCCTACTTAAGATTCTCTCTTTCCCTCTCCCTCTGTCCCTTCTCCCACCTCATCGTGAGCATGTAGTCTTACTCAGGAAAAAAAAATAAAAAAGAATATGAACTCTGATGTTAAGATGCAAGATTCAAATCCTGACTAGTATAAATGGGAATAATAATAACACCAATACTGATGAAAATTAAGTAATACATATGAAGTGTTGGATATAATCCCTAACAAAGAATTTAACTATAACATCTAAATTAATAGATTATGATAAGAATTTTTTTTCTTCCTGTAAAAAAATAACTTCATTAAAATAGAAGGATTAAGAAATGACAGTTTTAATTACTGAGATGATCTACTTCAGTGTTTCTAAACTTTATGGCCTCAACATCTTTATCTTAAAAATTATTATGGAACCTAAAGAGCTTTGGCTTAAATGGGTTTTATCTATGTATATTTACCACAACAGAAATCAAAACTAAGGGGCACCTGGGTGGCTCAGTCGGTTAAGCATCTGCCTTTGGCTCAGGTCCTGATCCCAGAGTCCTGGAATCAAGCCCTGAGTCGTGCTCTCTGCTCAGCAGGAAGCCTGCTTCTCCCTCACCCTCTGCTTGCCACTCCCCCTGCTTATGCACTTTCTGTGTCAAATAAATAAATAAAATCATCTTTTTAAAAAGAAATTAAAACTAAGAAAAATTTTGAATATTAGGTTATTTTGAGGTACCAATAATAAAACAATTACATGTTAATATAAGTAACATTCTTTATTTTAATTTAGGGGAAAATTGGCATTGTTTTAAATTTCTGCAAACCTCTTTAATGTCTTTTTTTTTTAAAGATTTTTATTTATTTATTTGAGAGACAGAGATCACAAGTAGGCAGAGAGGCAGGCAGAGAGAGAGGAGGAAGCAGGCTCCCGTGGAGCAGAAAGCCCGATGCAGGGCTCGATCCCAGGACCCCGGGATCATGACCCGAGCCGAAAGAAGAGGCTCTAACCCATTGAGCCACCCAGGCGCCCCCCTCTTTAATGTCTTTAATACCTAGTTTACTAGACCAGCTGAAATCTTAACATGTGCTTCTGCATTCAGTTCCAACATGTTATTTTGAAGTCTATGAATAAAATCTAATCTTGGGGTGCCTCAGTGGCTCAGTCGTTAAGCGGCTGCCTTCAACTCAGGTCATAATCCCACGTTTCTGGGATCAAGCCCCACATCGGGCTCCCTCCTCAGCGGGAAGCCTTCTTCTCCCTCTCCCTCTCCTACTTCCCCTGCTTGTATTCCCTCTCTTGCTGTCTCTCTGTCAAATAAACAAACAAAATATTTTAAAAAAATAAATTTTAAAAAATAAAAATATATTAATAGGCTTTCCTGATAACTGTGGATATTCTTTTTTGCTATTACACCAAAACTTGACAAGTGGTAGTTCTTTTTTTTTTTTTTTCTTAATTTATTTATTTGTCAGAGAGAGAGGGAGAGAGAGAGAGAGGGAGCACAGGCAGACAGAGTGTCAGGCAGAGGCAGAGGGAGAAGCAGGCTCCCTGCCGAGCAAGGAGCCCGATGTGGGACTCGATCCCAGGACGCTGGGATCATGACCCGAGCTGAAGGCAGCCGCTTAACCAACTGAGCCACCCAGGTGTCCCACAAGTGGTAGTTCTTAAGGATTAGAGATGATATGGAATCTGAAACCATATTAACTTTTCATACAGTTACATTAAAATTAGTTGTTCTTTGGGCGCCTGGGTGGCTCAGTGGGTTAAAGCCTCTGCCTTCAGCTCAGGTCATGATCCCAGGGGTCCTGGGATCGAGCCCCACATCGGGCTCTCTGCTTGGCGGGGAGCCTGCTTCCCTTCCTCTCCCTCTCTGCCTGCCTCTCTGACTACTTGTGGTCTCTGTCTGTCAAATAAATAAATAAATAAATAAATATTTATTTATTAATAAATAAATTAATTAATTAAATCTTTTTTATATATATAAATATATATTTATATATATAAAATAAATAAAATAAATCTTTTTAAAAAATTAGTTGTTCTATATTGCATTTTAAATGGATCTTTCACCTATCCATAATTTTGGAATATCTGCATTGATCACCTAGGAAATGTTGGTACATTAAGTTATGCATATTTTCCAAATGTCGACACATTTCATTGTATATAGTATTAAAATAAAATCTGTTAGTATCACCACTGATTTCCTCAGAAAAGTCTATTAAAGTATTGAGAAGCTGTCAAACTCATGGTAGCAAATACAAGTTTCCAATATCCTAATTTTCACTTGAAACCTATAATTTTTTTATTGCCAAGAGTTTTCCTTGTAGTAACAGGCACACTCATTTATTTCTGAAAATATTCCTGCTAAATATCCAAGTCTGAATACAGTTTATCATTCTTTCAAGTTAAAATGGTGTTACATAAAAAAGCAGTTAGTGAAATACTAACATTCTATGTTAACTATACTGGAATTGAAATTAAAAAAAAAAAAGAAGAAGAAGAAGAAGAAGAAGAAGAAGTGGTTAAATGTGCCTGGGTGGCTCAGTCAGTTAAACATCTGACTCTTGATTTCAGCTGAGGTCATCTCACAGGCTCATAAGATGGAACCCAGCATCAGACACCACGCTGGGTGCAGAACCTGCTTAAGATTCTCTATATCCCTCCCCCTCTGTCCATTCCCCACTCATGCGCTCTCTAAAAAAATTTTTTTAAATTTAAATTCTGAAAAAGTGGTTAGTTCTGCCTGCAACTCACTCACACAAGTCGTTTGAACCACTACTGGAGGGATGCCTGGGTGATGCAGTCAGTTAGGTGTTCGAGTTCTTGTTTTGGCTCAGGTTGTGATCTCAGGGTCGAGAGATCAAGCCCCATGTCAGACTCTATGCTCCGTGTGGAGTCTGCTTCAGATTCTCTCTCCCTCTCCATTTGCCCCTCCCACTAGTGCACGCACACACTTTCTCTAAAACAAATAAATAAATCTTTTTTTAAAAGCCATTATTAGACTATGTAACAGAAGTGCTTTATGCATGCTTCCCATTTCCTCACACAGAACATTAAAAAGATGTCTACTGAAGGGTCAAGATTTAACAAAACAAGTAAGTTTTACTGTTTCATGAAATATATTAAGACAAACAAAAAAAAAGATATTAAATGAAACTGGCACCTTTGTTTTTTGTTGAGAATGCATGTTGGTGAAGAATACAGTAATTCTGAGGACAGTTTGGTACCACTATCTTGATTCATTCTAAGGCTCCAGCTGTGTGACCCACCTATGATTTTGCACCATCAGTGAAGATGTCAATAAAGTGAAAAAGGAAAAAATGCCTCAGAACAATTACTAAAATAGTTCTGACCTCGCCTCTGCCTCTAAATAGCATGCTATCCTATGAAAACCATATTCTTTCATAGAGGGCTCACTAATGCCAGGAGCAGAATTTCAATACTACTAATATCCAAAATAAAAATCCCAGAGCATTATAAATCTAGGTAAGCAGGCCAGAAGCACACTGCTCTAAGTCAGGGCACCAGAGAACCCCATAAATGTAGTTATGCTAAATTCATGCAAAAATGGTCGTCAAATGAGGTCATGAAAAAAATCCAAAGGGCTTTTCATTCACACTGACAGAGAACTACTGTGCATTTGAGAAAGGAAATATGATTACTCATTAAAGTTCTTTCTGGAAAAAAAAAAAAACTGGTATTTATGCTGCAATGCATTCCGTTAGCCCAAGTTTAGTATAAAATGCTAAAATAAATGTAGCAGTAGCAGCTTTTACTACTGTTTCCCCAGTGTAGCCATTCCGTCTAGGCCTCAGCCCAGGGTCACATAGCTCTCCATCTTCAACTCATCTTTTGGATCTTAAACTCGATGCCCTTTCAACACGGCCTCACTAACCACAGTTTAAACCACTAGAAAAACAAAGACTCACTGTTCTTCACTTCTCTTAAACCTCTTTTCCTTTTCTCTAGCTTCATCTTAAGTGGCTAAACACCCACACCTCATGAGATGTCTTTCTGGAATGGGTACAACAACTGAGATGGACCAAGCCAGTGGCTCCAATTTAGGTCAAGAACTCTGAGTTGAATCGTATACATCCCACACAAAGCTCTTTAATCCATAAACTTGAACCAATAATATCAGCCAACATCTAGGATTCAGAGAACTTGAACATATTTCAATTAGAAGCTCAGAATTTAACTGAAATAGATCAATTCAGAATGAGTCAAAATTACAACAATTCTAAAAACACTGAACTCAGGAGGCAGTTTACTCACATCACAGTCTAGAGCACAAACACGATTTTACCATTCCAGTTCTTTTACTTACTACCTTTGTAACTTCTGGGGAAGTTACATTTAATGTCTTTTTTTTTTTAAAGACTTTATTTATTTGACAGACAGAGATCACAAGTAGGCAGAGAGGCAGGCAGAGAGTGAGAGGAAGGGAAGCAGGCTCCCTGCTGAGCAGAGAGCCCGATGTGGGGCTCGATCCCAGGACCCTGGGATCATGACCTGAGCCGAAGGCAGAGGCTTTAACCCACTGAGCCACCCAGGCGCCCCTTATTAATGTGTGTCTTCACCTGGAAATTGAGGACAATAATAGTACCTACACTTCATAGGGTCAAGAAACAGGTTAGAGGATTTACATAAGGCATCTAACCCAGTGCAAGGTATATGTTGGGCATACATTAAACCACTGCTAGTATTGATCTCCAAGAGCAATTACTCCAAGAGCGTAATAGCACTGGTGTCTGAGTGATTCCCAGGGCCCAGCAAAGGGACCAGATTTCCAGAGCCCTGAAGACAAGGGGTAACAAAATATGGACTCATTTTCAGCTCTACCTTTATTAGCCAAGGCAGCTGCCAAGAACAAAAGCCACGTCTCCCAATACCTGGCAAACAAATGCAGTACTGCCTCACGAAGTGACTGCTTCTCTGAGGTGCCCACAAATGTATTTGGGGAGAAGCTTCAAGAGCAAGTTGAGGAGCATCTGTCCTTCTACAAGACAGGAGAGATTCCACAAAGAATCTGGATGTCATGAAGGAGGCAATGGTTCAGGTAGAGGAAGCGGCTGCTGAGATGGTGAGGAAGCTGGAGAAGTAGGTAAAGAAAGGCTTAAAGGAAGAGAAAAAATAGCTGGGTGCCCTCACCCTTGTGTCTTTGGAAAACAGCAATAGTACCCCAGAGGACTGTGAGGGGACAAGTGAAAGACCCAAAAGAAGAAAAAGCAAAAAGCCCGGGAGACTCCACAGGAGAACGGAATGGAGATCATGCTGTCTCTCTGTCCCAAAACAAAAAAAAAAAAGGGGGAAGCTCCTTCCAAGGAGGAGCTGGTTGGTATTATCTTGAAGAGACAGCTGGCAGTATAACTCTTCCCAGGAGGAAGAAATCTTTCCCCAAAGAGGAACCAGTTAGTGATGCTGAAGAGGCAGGAAACAGGGGCATCCCCAACAAAAATTTTCTTCCAAGGAGGAGCCACTCAGCAGTGGACCTGAAGAGGCTGCTGGCAGCAAGAGCAGCAGCTCCAAGAAAAGAAGAAAGCTCCAGAAGCTAGCACAGGAAGATGAGAATGGACATTTACCTGTTGGGCATCACCCACATGACATTTCCCAACCCATCCATTATATCCCAATAAAAACAAATTCACAAGAAAAAAAAATCAGAATAGGAGCAGAACCAATGACAAAAGCAATAGAGAATCTCCCTCAGAGTTCAATTACATATTTATGTAACAGCTTAATTAACATTAACTGTGAATAAATTTTCACCATGTTGTATATTATATTCCCTTCATAGGATATGTACTATGAAGCCTTAGCATCTAAACCATATATCTAATACTGAGGTTATTAAACAGAACTTAAAATGTTGACAAATGTTTTCCAGCAGACACTATGTAGTGGCAAGGGTAACGAACTGTGACAGTAAGTTTATGTTAACAAATGACTTGTCTAAGAGTAAAATAAGTGACAGGGTAAGCAAATAAAAAACCATAAAATCGGTGTTCATAGGACACCAATCAAAAGACATTTGGGGTTCAATAAAATCTTCCAAAATCTCCCAAGAATACAAATACAACAAAGCTGGGTGCTATGTGCACTACTGTTTATTACATTATTCTGTAATTAACTTTCTATATGCATAAAATATCTCATTAAAAGATGAAACACCTATGTAAAACAAAAATGACAACAGAGATAACTCAAGTAAATTAAAAATAAAATTGAATTAAAAGTAAAATTGCAGGGGTGCCTTGGTAGTTGGTTAACTGACTCCTGATCTTGGCTCAAGTCTTGATCTCAACAGTTATGAGTTTGAGGCCAGTGAGAAGCCTACTTTAAAAACAAATTGTAAAATATAGCCCAGCTCTACCTGATAAAGTTTCCACATCCAAATGTGCTGTTTTAAGAATAACTTTTGGGGGAAAAAAGAAGAATAACTTTTGGGGGTACATGGATGGTGCAGACAGTTAAGCATCCAACTCGATTTTGGCTCAGATCATGATCTTAGGGTGGAGGGATCAGATACAAATGTACAAATCAGATACAAATGTAGTGATCTGAAGGGGCACGTGCACCCCAATGTTCATAGCAGCAATGTCCACAATAGCCAAACTATGGAAAGAGCCTAGATGTCCATTACCGGATGAATGGATAAAGAAGATGTGATATATATATACAATGGAATACTAAGCAGCCATCCAAAGAAATGAAATCTTGCCATTTGCAATGCTGTGGATAGAACTAGAGGGTATTAAGCTAAGTGAAAAGAGTCAATCAGAGAAAGACAATTATCATATGATCTCTCTGATATAAGGAATTTGAGAAGCAGGGTGGAGGGTTGTGGAGGCAAGGGAGGGAAAAATGAAGCAAGATGGGACCAAGGAGGGAGACAAACCATAAGAGACTCTTAATCTCAGGAAACAAACTGAGAGTTGCTGGGAGGGGTGGAGGGGAGAAATACGGTGTAAGGGTTATGGACATTGGGGAGGATATGTGCTATGGTGAGTGCTGTGAATTGTATAAGACTGATAATTCACAGACCTGTACCCCTGAAGCAAATAATACACTTTATGTTAATTTAAAAAAAAGAAATAACTTTTGCTTATTTCATAATGATGATTTATATAATCAATGCAACACTATTTACTTTTTCCTGTCAACTGGGGCAAGAACCATTCTTTGAATAATCCATATAACTGTTATATTATCTAATAAAAGAAGTTCATATTATCTAATAAAACATAAAACAATAAAACCACCAGACATTGGTGAAAAAGATTTTTCTAAGGTTTTATTTATTTGACAAAGAGAGAACAGGAGAACACAGGCAGGGGGAGTAGCAGAGGAAGAGGGAGAAGCAGGCCCCCTGCTGAGCAGGGAGCCCGACCTGGGGCTTGGTCCCAGGACCCTGGGATCATGACCAGAGCCTAAGGCAGTAGCTTAACCAACTGAGCCACCTAAGCACCCTGGTGAAAAAGAGTCCTGTCTGTATCTCATGAATGAATATTAAGCATCAACAATGAGTTAGTGGTGCTGGTGGGGAGGGGAGTGGGGGAATAGGGTAACTGAGTGATGGACATTAAGGAGGGCAGGAGGTGTGATGAGCACTGAGTGTTATAGGCACCTGATGACTTAACTCTACTCTGAAACTAATGATGTACTATAGGTTGGCTAATTGAATTTAAATAAAAACAAAAACAATGAGTTAGATGAGATATAGCATACAAAAAAGAAAGTTTATTTCGACTTTTTAAATGACAAAGAATAATGTCAACAAGATCAAGTCTTGAATGATGGCACTTATGTAGTAATGGCATTTTCTTTATCAAAAATACCACGAGAGGAAATGAAACTTTGCTTTTCTTTACATTTTTCATTACAAGATACTGGATTTTGCTTTTGCAACTGTTTATTTTTAAGTAACAAAGTAAAATTCTAAAACTGATCCTGTTGCTACTATGAAGTATGAACAATGAGACTGGGGGTGGTGAAAGAGAAAGGCTAGCGCAAACCCTAACAAAGGCCCAGCACACCGGCTTGGGCTAAACTCCCCAGAGTATGAAAGCACTCTTTGTCTTTCTGGTCAATGCAAGACTACTGAATGTCCTAGTATATAGTTTGGGGGCGGGGGGGGGGGGGGGGGGGGGGGGGGGGGGGGGGGGGGGGGGTGTGGCAGAAGAGGGAGGATGGGAGTTCTGCCTCTTTAGGGGATGTCTCCTCAGCTGCCTGGCTACAGTAAGGATGAAGACTGTAAAAGCACAGAAAAGCTCCCAAGCATGCAGCTACCCAGTCATTGTCTATTAATACACACTGGCAAAAAAGCACTCATTGGGGGTTCGGGGGGAAACCACTCATGTACCTTCATTACACTACATCTTACTTTACTACTGAACAAAATTCTAGGACCTGGATTTCTATTTCACATTGACCCTCTCAATCTAGTTCATTCAGAAAACCACAGAGGAAATAAAGTGTTTTGGCTTCCAATTTGGGACTCCAGCAATAATAATCTCCTCCTTTAGTTTGAATAGTACTCAGAAAAGTTTAAATTAAGAAAGACCTTTCAGGGACACCTGGGTGGCTCAGTCGGTTAAGCATCTGCCTTTGGCTCTGTCGGTCGTGATTCCAGGGTCCTGGGATCAAGTCCCATATCATGCTCCTTCCTCAGCAGGGAGCCTGCTTTTTCTCCCTCTGCCTGCTGCTCCCCCTGCTTTGTGCGCTCTCTCTCTGACAAATACATAAATAAAATCTTTAAAAAAAAAAGGAAAGACATTTCTTTTTTTTTTTTTTTGCTCAAATGTTTTTCAAAAAAACAAATAAGCAGCGGAGGTTCTCTAACGAAGGCAACAGCTCAAGGTTCACAAAAAGGACCTCACAAGTCCATTTCAGCACACTATGTTTACGCTACTTACTACGAACACTGTACATCCTCAGGGTGTGGACTATAACCATTTTCATCATTGCTATAACTTAAAGAAATGCAGGGAAGTTAGTGAAAGAAGCTGTCATAGTCTAATTAAAATTGACTGATAACCCATTTTATAATTTCTATGAAGCTACGATTGGCATAAGACACTACTTCTTTTGAGGTTCTAAACAAAGAAAAGGCTCATTTTCCAGTATTATGATTAAAAATGAAAATGTTGATTTGCTTAAAATACACACACACACACACACACAGCCCTAGTTAATATGTCTTCAGTGCTGGAAATTTTCATTATAAAATCCCACTCATGACTCGAGATTTTATACATGCACACGGATGATTTTAAGCAGCACTAGTTTAGCATTCCAACGAGACAAATCCAATTGCAAATGTATTTTAATAATTAACATTTATTCTGAGAGTTATGCAGATTTTGGTTAAATAGAAATTTTGCTTGTAACACTACTTTAAGAATCACTGAATTCTATCTTTTGAGCTGAAATGAGTAGGATATTATAAAATCAGCAATTTGGTAAAGTCCTAGGAGATAATCTTACAAAAATACACGTGTAATAATGAAGGAGGGTAGGGGAAAATAGCCTCAGAAGTTAAGTAACATGCTTAAGGTCACACAGCTCAATCAATGTCCTTTACACAGACAGTGGAAAATAAAAAAGCCAATTCATATATAGTTTGCAACCTCAATTTTACTGGGTCATAATTTGCAAATGAATAAATCTTCTACTACTCCCAAAGGGCCTCTAAACAATTTTCTGGAAACCATACTGACTTCTGAAGTGAAATGGTATTTTGGTGAGAATTAAAAATATGTAATAGGGGACGCCTTGGTGGCTCGGATGGTTAAGCATTTGCCTTTGGCTCAATTCACAATTCCAGGGTCCTGGATTAAGCCCTGCATCGGGCTCCCTGCTCGGTTGGTAGCCTGCTTCTCCCTCTTTCTGCTGCTCCCCCTGCTTATGCTCTCTCTCTCTGCCAAATAAATGAAATCTTAAAAAAATAAAAATAAGAATGTATAGGGACGCCTGGGTGGCTCAGTTGGTTAAGCGGCTGCCTTCGGCTCAGGTCATGATCCCAGCGTCCTGGGATCGAGTCCCACATCGGGCTCCTTGCTCGGCGGGGAGCCTGCTTCTCCCTCTGCCTCTGCCTGCCACTCTGTCTGCCTGTGCTCATTCTCTCTCTCTCCCTCTCTCTCTCTGACAAATAAATAAAATCTAAAAAAAAAAAAAAAAAAGAATGTATAATAAGAACAAAGAAAACCAGCTGAATTTATTTGGTAAATAAAAGGAAGGAGCAAACATTATTTATTTTAAAAATAAGGCAAAACTACAGATATAACCACAGTCTATAGGTCTATAGTCTTGGGCTATTAACTATAACTAGCTTTTATAAGAGCACTTGATAACCCTTAAACAAACAAACTGCAAATGGCACAGAGGATATAAAGTAGAAAGTACCAGCAGGGATGGATCTAAGGTAGAAAGTACCTTCCAACACACAGTCTTCTATAACCACAGTGAAGTTTCTCATACACCTTCCCACAATTATTCTACACATAAACGTACACTTTCATTTTTAACAACTCTTAAAAACTGCTTCTAAATTCATCTAAAATGTTAGATCACGATAGGTTTAAGAAAGGAGAGTGAAATTCCTAAACATGGGTCATTCACAATTATGAAAACATGATGATTATTACACAAAAGAAAAGTTGCAAAATAGAGAAAATAAATGTACAAAGTGTTAACGAACAGCACCATGTGGTCTAATTTTCCATCTGCAAAGACCATTTTCAGCATATAATTTCACACAATGGAGCCAATAAAAATATACATACTAAGGGCACCTGGGCAGCTCAGTGGTTAAGCATCTGATTTGGCTCAGATCATGATCTCAGGGTCCTGGGATCAAGATCTGTGTCAGGCTCCCTGCTCAGCAAGGAGTCTGCTTCTCCCTCTCCCTCTGCCCCTCTCACCTCTGCTCATGCTTGCTCTCTCTCTCATATAAATAAAATTTATAAAAAAATAAAAAACACTACTCAAGAAAAATAAAAGTAGCCACTGATTCTTTCACGATTTTCATATTATAAGCACGTTACCAAAACGTTGTAAAATAGAAAATTTTAAAACTACCCACAAATCTGGGGACCCTGGATGGCTCAGTCAGTTGCGAGCCCAGCTCTTGATTTCAACTCCATCATGATTTCAGGGTCCTAAAATCAATACATGCATCGTGCTCCATGCACAGCAGGGTGTCTGCTTGAGGATTTCTCTCCCTCTCCCCTTCTCTCAGTCCCTTCCCCAACTCTTGCATGTGCACTCACTCTCTCTCTCTCTAAAATAATCTTTAAAAAAAAAATACATATAGGGGCACCTGGGTGGCTCAGTTGGTTAAGCATCAGCCTTTGGCTCAGGTCATGATCCCAGAGTCCTGGGATCAAGCCCTGCATGAGGCTCCCTGCTCAGGTGGGAGTCTGCTTCTCCCTCTCCTCCCTGCTCACACTCTCTCTTGTACTCTCTCTCAAATAAAAAATCCTTAAAAATAATAAAAGTTAAAAATTAAAAATTTTAATTAAAAAATTTTTAATTAAAAATTAAAATTAAAAATTAAAATATCACATGCACATATACACACATACAAAACCATACAGAATTATTTTGTTCCTCAAGTGTTTATATTTAGCTAGAAATAAAAGTAAAATCTTCAAGTCTGAAACACTTAGGGTCAGAGCAGCAGGAGACACATTCCTTTTTATTAGTGTTTCCTTCCTGTTGGTGTATACTCTAATTGTGTCTCTAATATTTTCAAAAAGAAAAATGTTACTCCTTTGACAGATCCTGACCTGATCATTCCAGTCTGTTATGGAGCCCAGGAAAGGATTCACTGCAGGCTATCCACACCTCATCTCCAGAGCTCTTCCAGACCACCCACCATCTGCCCAATCCACTGTATATTCTCAGCATTCCTAGTTCGAGGACACTCCTCCCACCACTATTTTGGCTCTATACCATTGATACTACTTTTTGCCAAACGCTTTAACTGACAACCTCATTGGGATCACCAACCCAGCCTATCCTGTCTGTTAGTCCTATCCACCACACCAGCTGAAAAACAGACACAAGCCAAATTTCAAGTGAGGTTTGAAACCCACTATTCATCTGGCCTTCCCACACAAAAAAAACAGATACAGTGAGATATTACATTCTTCAGCTCAAATGCAACGGAGGACTACAGAGAACAGAAATACTTTCAGTTCTGTTAAGATTTAGTCATTCATTCACTCATTCATCATTCAACAAATATTTATTAAGAGCCTACTTCATGCCAGACATTTTTAGGAACAGGAGACAAAGTGATTAACAACAAAGTCCCCACCCTCTTGGAGTTTATATAAACTCAGTTAACAGTAAGTCAACATCTTGGTAATGGCATTTTCATCCTAAGGCTTTAATCTTCATATGCTCAAAAACAAAACAAATTAAAAACTGTAAATCAAAAGTTTTTTTTTTTTTAAGACTTCCTTTATTTATTTGACAGAGATCACAAGTAGGCAGAGAGGCAGGCAGAGAGAGAGGAAGGGAAGCAGGTTCCCTGCTGAGCAGAGAGCCCAAAGCGATGCGGGGCTCAATCCTAAGACCCTGGGATCACGACCTGAGGCAGAGGCTTTAACCCACTCAGGTGCCCCTGTAAAACAAAAGTTTAAAAAAGGGGGGGGGAGGGACCACGGATGGTTTCGTTTAATGTTATGAACAAATTCACAATGTAATCTGCACTAACAGTCATACTAAATACATTTTGGGGGGAAAAACAGGTTTTTCCCTTTATAGGCTATCAAATCTCCATCTCCTATTGAACTGTGGTAGATATCTATTCTAACTATTAACGAGGGTGACCACAAAGCAACCTGTAAAAGCTAAGAGTGAATCGCTATTACAGACAAAGAATATACTAGGCAACTAGAATATAAAAGGGAATAAATAAAAGTCTTTTCTAAAAAGGTGGGGGGGGCACCTGGGTGGCTCAATGGGTTAAAGCCTCTGCCTTCGGCTCAGGTCATGATCCCAGGGTCCTGGGATCGAGCCCCCCATCAGGCTCTCTGCTCAGCAGGGAGCCTGCTTCCTCTTCTTTCTCTGCCTGCCTCTGTCTACTTCTGATCTCTGCCTGTCAAATAAATAAATAAAAATCTTAAAAAAAAAAGGGGGGGGGGGTAAAAGGGAATTAGTAAACGTACATCCATGCTGGACATTATACTACAAAACACAGTCTAATCCTCAAAGAGCTTACAATTTGCTTAAATTATGTATGTGTTTAACAAATAATCATTCAAGAAGTTTTCTGAGGAATGCCAGTCCGTAACATCAGTAACTGTGTAGGACTTCAGAAAACAAAGAATTATTTGTGGACTACAAATGATTAGGAACCATCCACAAGGAAGAAAAGACTGAAATGGATTGTACAGGAAGGTTAAGACTAAGAAGTAAAAGACCAAGAGGCTTTCTTAGTAAAGAAAACACAGAGACAAGAATGTACGTGGAATATTCTACGATTTTATATTGTGACTGGTATCAGTACTGCAAATAAACAGGAGGTCCACAAAAGATCAGAAAGTCATAGGATGGCAGAGGTAGAAAGAATTCCAAATTCTACCCACATTCTTCCACAGATGAAAAAAATGAAACTCTGGAAGGTCACCAAATAAGGCCACACAGTAAGCTGATGGCAAAGTTAAGATTATAATCTAGGTTTGCTGTTGTTTATGACTGAACACTAGCTCCCTTCGGACTATGAACTAATGGCAGGATGATCCAAGAGAAAACATACAGCAGGTATTTAGGCAAAGGTCCAGGTAAAGAAACATTATGGATTTGTTATCATCTTAAAGATAAGGTTTAAAGATATAGGAGCAGATAAAATCTTGGGGAATTATATGGAAGAAAACAAGAGCCAAATCTGAAAAACTGTACAGGGATCATGCGCTCTTCGCCCCACATACCTGTCTTACCCACAAAATGGACACTACTGCCATTTTTTTCACATTAGTGGATAAGACATAGTGTCACTATGCATGTGGCAGGCCATTTTGTTCCTCTCCTCTAAGGAGTAAGCCCTGACCTAGACTCTTAAGGTCCCAAGTTCTGCTGGTGACTATGTTAAACCCAAAGAAGTTAGAAAGGATGACAAAGGCAGAATGTTTCGAGATTTGAAGGAACCAATGTGATCACCTTTCTACCCACCACTTAAAAGTTCTAAGTAAGAGAAAAACAATTGTCAGAGAGAAATAAAAATGTCAGCTTTACTGCTAATAAAATCTCAACTAGAGGGGCGCCTGGGTGGCTCAGTGGGTTAAGCCTCTGCCTTCAGCTCAAGTCATGATCCCAGGGCCCTGGAATCAAGCCCCACATAGGGCTCTCTGCTTGGCAGGGAACCTGCTTCCCCCCTCTCTCTGCCTGCCTCTCTGCCTACTTGTGATCTCTGCCAAATAAATAAGTAAAATCTTTAAAAATAATAATAATAATAAAATAATACATTTTAAAAAGAATCATTCATTCATAATATACATAAAATGACCGTTTTGGTATTCTTTGTCTGCTTTAGGATGAAGTTAATTTCAATCTCACTCCAAGATTTTCCACCTTAGCTCAGATCATCACTGTCCTACTTATTGCCCTGTACTCCCCCAAAAAGTTCATCATCTTCCATCTTCACAAAATTCATTTTTTAACTTATGGTATAAATGGCATACAACATTATAATAGCTTCACATTTTGCAGTGTATACTGCAAAATGATCATCATGGTAAGTCTAGTTAACATCCATCACAATAGTTTTTTTTTTTTTCTTATGATGAGAACTTTTTTTTTAAAGATTTTATTTATTTATTTGTCAGGGAGAGAGGGAGAGAGAGTGAGCGAGCACAGGCAGACAGAGTGGCAGGCAGAGGCAGAGGGAGAAGCAGGCTCCCTGCCAAGCAAGGAGCCCGATGTGGGACTCGATCCCAGGACGCTGGGATCATGACCTGAGCCGAAGGCAGCTGCTTAACCAACTGAGCCACCGAGGCGTCCCATGATGAGAACTTTTAAGATCTACTTTCTTGGCAACTTTCAAATATGCAATACAGCATTATTAACCATAGCTGCCATGGTATACAGTATTATCTGCACAACTTATAACTGGGAATCTATGCCTTCTGACTACCTTTATCCATTTTGCCCACCACCCACCCCTGGTAACCACCAATCTGTTCTCTTTATCTATGAATTTTGTTTTGGGGTTTTGTTTTTGTTTTAAATTCCACATATAAATGCAATCATGCAGTATTTTTCTTCATAAAATTCTTTAACACTGGTTTTTCCAAGGAAAAATGACAAAGAAGACTTATTGTGTAGATATTAACCACAAATACATGGCAGGAATTTTTTTTTTTAAGATTTTATTTATTTGAGGGGCGCTTGGGTGGCTCAGTCAGTTGGGCAGCTGCCTTCAGCTCAGGTCATGATCCCAGTGTCCTGGGATCGAGCCCTGCATTGGGCTCCCTGCTCCGCGGAAAGCCGGCTTCTCCCTCTCCCATTCCCCTGGGTGTGTTCCCTCTCTCTCTGTCAGATAAATAAATAAAATCTTTTTTAAAAAATAAAGTTATATTCTTAAAAAAAAAAAAAGAGTTTATTTATTTGAGAGAGCATGCATGGGGTGGGGAGCAGAGGGAGAGGGAGACAGACAAGCAAATCCCCTGCTGGGTGGAGAGCCCAAGTCAGGGCTGGATCCCAGGACCCTAAGATCATGACCTGAGCCTATGTCAGATGCTTAACTGACTGAGCCTCCCAAGCACCCGACCTGGAGTATTTTAAAGGTTGATATTTCAGGGGCACCGGGTGACTCAATCGGTTAAGCCTCAGACTCTAGGTTTTGGCTCAGGTTGTGATCTCAGGATCGTGGGATTTAGCCCCAACTAGAGCTCCAAAATCAGTACAGAATCTGCTTATCCTTCTCCCACCACCCCTCCCCCTGCTCGCACTCGCGTGCACTCTCTCTAACAAATAAATCTTTTTTTAAAAATTATTATAAGACTAATACTTCAGATTATGTCAACTAACTTGCCCTTTAAAACAGTATATTCTTTAGCGGCCATAAATTATTTTTTAGTTATATAAGCTTATACATACTTTCAATGTTTAAAAGTCTGCTTCTCCTCTCCCCCCCAATCATGCACTCTCATATAAATCCTTACAAAAAAATTTTTTTAAGTTTAACTCCATTTGTGTTCTATTGTGCTAAAAAAACCTTTCAACTTTGCTTTTAAAGAGTTCAATTAAATAATCTTTTTAAAAAAATCGTAGCAATGAGAATGAACAACTATATACAACTGGTATCAATCTCACAAACAATGCTGAGTAAAAGAAACCAGAAACAAAAGAAAAAATTCTGTATGATCAGATTCACACAGACTTCAACACCTAACAAAAAATAAGTTATACTATTAGAAGTAGGTCAGTGGATGCAGATACTAACTGGAAGGAAATATGAGGGTCTTCTGTGGTTCTGTTTACAGTACATTTCTAGCTATTCTACACCACTGTTCTCAGTACGTGAAAATATTGTGATGTTCACTAACAACTGTTTTGGGATGGTTTGTTACACAGCAACAAAAGAACTTCATCTATGCACAAACACAACTCTTCCATTAAAACAAACTTAGAACACAGCATTATGACCAAGTATGGCCAAGTTTAGAAACCCCATACGTAAAACGGAATTGCTGTTAAGATTAAATGAGTCAATCCCCTACACGGTAGCTGGCATAGACTCAGTGCTCAATAAATGTTAGCTATGGGGTTTTTATTATTCCTTCAAAGCTCCCTAAATATGCCATATTCACTTTCCCTCCTGTATCTCTGCCTCACTTTCATCACCTAGCTCCTCTGAACTCACACAAATCCTAACGGACCAAATGTAAATCCTTTCTCTCCAACAAAGTATTTCATGACTACTCTTACCTTCAAATTTCCCTTTTCTAAGGTCACCTGTATTTACTGAGTGAATGCACAGAACAGCAAAACATAATTATTAATGTATATATTTAAATTTTATTTATCTTCAAAGAATCCTATTTCACTTTCCCTACACGTTCCCCAGTACATAACAGAGAACACACAATAAGCTAAGTAGAATTCACAAACTATTAGGTCCATCCATTGACCTGTCACACAGATGAGTAATAGTAAGAGTGTTCTAGTTGGATACCCCATGGGATCTTCTACATATCCCAAATACTTAAGTGACCACTGAAAACTACTCTGTAACTTCAAAGTCCTACTTCAATGCTCTACTGAGGAGTCAGGTGAGTAGCATAAAAAGGGGGGCGGGGATAAAGTTTCACATTCTAAAATCTGAAGCTCAGTAAGAACATGCACCTATGCTATAAAAAACAAAGGCTAACTGCTCCACCTCATTCTGCTCCTGGTATGAAGAAGAATGATGAAGGTAAGGAGAAAGGTGCCACTTTAGAGAAAAGAGGCTCTCAGTAATAGCACAGCACTGGGGGAAGAATGAGAAAATTAAACACAATAATAATAGCAAGACACTACTGAGCACTCCCTGCAAGCTGCACTCCATGCTAAGCATGTACATGTACTTGTCATTTAAGGCTCAAAACAATTTGTGAAATAATGGCTCTTAAACCCATTTTAAAGATCAGGAAGCTGAGGAAAACAGACATTTGGTGGCTTTCCCACAGTCACACAGCTAGTAACAGTCAAAGGAGAGATGCCTGGGTGGCTCAGTTGGTTAAGCGACTGCCTTCTGCTCAGGTCATGATCCTAGAGTCTTGGGGTCAAGTCCCACATCAGGCCCTCTGCTCAAAAGGGAGTCTGCTTCTCCCTCTGACCCTCCCCTTCTCGTGCTTTTTCTCTCTCTCAAATAAATAAATAAAATCTTTTAAAAAAAAAACAAAAACAGTCAAAGCAAAGTCAACCCAGGTCCCTGAGCTCCAATTCCAAAGAAGCTTATGGCCACCATCCTGTTTCCCCTGTAATGAATTCATGTATTTATAAATGATGGACTTAATGACTGGAAAGAATCTTAAAGCTATATTTCAATTCAAAAAGATAAAGGAGTTTGGGTAACTCTCAATAGTACTTCTTTCACTACATTATACAAAAACTGCTTTATGCCAAAGAATAAATTCTAAATTACCAAATAAAAATAAAATCATGTGACCATTAAGACATCAAATAATTTCTATCTCCCTATATATCAGAAAACCAAAATTCAAGTGACTAATTCAAGCCATGTAACTTCTTTATCTGTTAATTCATTACCAGTTCTGAAGTATAGGGTGAGAGAAGGAGGACGACTTTTTTTTGTGAATGTCATAAGTTAGTTGGAATTTAGTCACAAATATAAACTTGCTGCTTTTCAAATAAACACCTCATTACTTAATATGCTTTCACATTCCTAATGCTTAATACTTAAGGCAGTTAGCATACACATACAGGACAAATGTCCTGTCAGGTCAAACAACAGATTTTTTTTCACTTTAGACTAATTCAAGTTCAACTGTGATTCAATTACTACAGTCCAGGCCAACACTATTGAGCACTTTCATGTAAGAAAATAACACAAACTTTCCATCTCCCACTCTCCCTGCTTGTGTTTCCTCTTTTGTGTCTCTCTCTGTCAAAAAAATGGATAAAATCTTAAAAAAAAAAAAAAAGAAAGAAAGAAAATAACACAAATTAGATGTGTGAAAAACTTCTTTCCAGTGCATTTAACACATCAGCTGGGGGCTTAGTCTGCCAGTTTGCATTACACATGTGAATAATGTGTAACTGCACTTATACTAGTAGCAATGCTGAATTTCAGACTCAGGCAAGACTTATATCATGATAAATTTGGAGGCTAGAAATTTACAAGCCAAAACCATGTGTGAAGGCAAAACTGCCTAGCTGGAAATAGAATGTTAAGAGTCATATAATCTAATCCCAATTAAAAATAAAATCCCCTAGGGGCGTGTGGGTGGCTCAGACGTTAAGTGTCTGCCTTCAGCTGGAGTCATAATCCCAGATTCTAGGATGGAGCCCCACATTATGTTCCCTGCTTGGTGGAAACACCTGCCTCTCCCTCTCCCACTCCCCAAGCTTGTGTTCCCTCTAACGCTTTGTCTCTATCAAATAAACAAATAAAATTTTCTAAATAAATAAATAAGTAAATAAAATCCTCAGAAACTGTTGTTGCATTTGATAAGAGGCTTTTTCTAAGATGTTTTCATAACCCTCCTCATTCTCTCTTATTGGTGAATTATCAAAATATCTGAAGATTGTACAACATCTCTTGAGTCTCAAAAGATCTGCATTCTTTTTTTTTTTTAATTTATTTATTTGTCAGAGAGAGAGGGAGAGAGAGAGAGCAAGCACAGGCAGACAGAGTGGCAGGCAGAGGCAGAGGGAGAAGCAGGCTCCCTGCCGAGCAAGGAGCCCGATGTGGGACTCGATCCCAGGCAGCCGCTTAACCAACTGAGCCACCCAGGCGTCCCAAGATCTGCGTTCTTTCTATCTGCCCTAGTCTACAATGACTCTGAGTCAGTGGTTAAAAAATAATAATGATAAATTAAATAATACAAGGCAAAACACTTGAGGGGAAAAAAAGGAATCAATCAAAAAAAAAAAAAAACTTGATGCCTTTAGCACCTAAACTGAAAGAGATCAGAACATGTGGGCCAAAAATTGGCTTAAACTTTACTGGCACTAGGGTAAAAAAAAAGTGATGGGAACAAATTGCTCTGAATGGGGGAAGGGTGGGGGGCGCTGGATGGCTCATTCGGTTAAGCCTTGGACTCTAGACCTCAGCTCAGGTCTTGAGCTCAGGGTCATGTGTTCAAGCTCCTTGTTTACTCCCTGCTGGGTGTGGAGTCTACTTAAAAAAAAAAAAAAAAAAATCTAATATGCCATTCCCCACCAAAAAGCAGTTCCATAAATTTAGGTAGTTACCATACAGTGCAACAGTGGTTTCTGGAGTAGAATTCAGTGATTGTCACTGCACTGGTTAATTTTTTAGTTTAAACAGAAAAAAAAAAAAACTTACCTGCAAAAAAATTTCTTTCCTACGTTATAATTAAGTAAAATTTTGCACAGTGTCCGTGAAAAACAGGAATACTACTAAATGGTATAATCCCAGGGATGACAAAGTGCATACAGTGAAGGCAATTACTAGAAGACTGAAATGCTCTCGTACACAGTTTCGGAAGGTCTAGGGATCAATTAAGGGAATGGAAACACATCATATTCTCTTCCTCAAATATCTCAAATATTATATATGTCCTCCTCAAATTCAAGGGGCATTCATTTTGGCCTGCCAATGAACTATTTTCCTAAATACTTAAACAGTATAACTCTTTGAAAAAACTTAATACCAACCATTTAAAATTGGTCAGGGACACCTGGGTGGCTCAGTCAATTTAATGTCCAACTGCTGACTTTGGCTTGTCATGATCTTGGGGTCATGGGATCAAGCCCCATTAGGCTCTACCTCAATGTGGAGTCTGCTTGTCCCCTTCCCTCTGCTTCTCCCCCATCCCGCTGCTCCTCCACCTGGACATGTGCACATGCACACTTTCTCTCTAAAATAAACAAATAAAAACCTTTTAAAAATATATACATACATACACACATAAAATAGGTCGAGCTAAAGACCTTCATTTTTTTGAAAATACATGCTAAGGTATGCCTTTTCTCAACTGTTAACCAAAAAAGGGGAAAGGAAGAGCCTGGCTGGCTCACTCAAAAGAGCATGTGACATATAACAAAAAAAAAAAAATTTTGGCTAGCATAGAAGATGACATAAATAATAAAATCTATCTATTGTAGATCCCTCAGTTAAAAAAAAAAAAAAAAGAGCATGTGACTCTTGATTTCATGATCATGAGTTCAAGCTCCATACTGGGTGTAGAGATGACTTAAATAAATAAACTTTTTTCAAAAAGGAGAGATTAATATTTCAGTCATGATTTTTTTGTTACTACAGTGTTTTCTGGCTTTGTTCTTCTTTACTACCAAATAGATCTAAAATTACCACCACATCAACTAACTGTTTCAACTCCTCCAGGTTAAAAAACAAGTTCCACAAGTCTACATCCAAAGTAAAACACGTTACCAAAAAAACAACATCAACTACTATAAATTTGAACAAGAGGCAATTTAATTATATATCCACTTAAAGCCACTAATTTCTCATTAACATGTGCTCATTAAAATGCTAACATGTAAAAGATCAAATCTGACATGCATATGAAGCTTATGAGATATAAAAAACAGCTTTTTAAAAGAGGAGATACAGGGGCGCCTGGGTGGCTCAGTGGGTTAAAGCCTCTGCCTTCGGCTCAGGTCATGATCCCAGGGTCCTGGGATCGAGCCCCGAGTCGAGTCGGGCTCTCTGCTCAGCAGGGAGCCTACTTCCTCTCCTCTCTCTGCCTGCTTCTCTGCCTGCTTGTGATCTCTGTCTGTCAAATAAATAAATAAAATCTTTAAAAAAATAAAAGAGGAGGTACAATAAAAAGAATAAGAGGAGGGCAAACCAAGAAAAAGACTCAACTACAGAGAACAAACTGAAGGTTACAAGAATGGAGGTGGGGGGGGGATGGGCTAAATAGGTGATGGGGATTAAGAGGTGCACCTGTGATGAGCACTGGGTGTTGTATGCAAGTGCTGAATCACTATATTGTGTACCTGAAACTAACATATATATGTTAACTGGAATTTTTTTAAAAAACTAAGCAAATCTACACTACACTACACTAAAGTAAATTAAAAGAGGAGACACAATTAGAAGTATAATACTGTAGTCACCATGGGGAGCCTGGGTGGCTCAGTGGGTTAAGCCTCTACCTTCGGCTCAGGTCATGATCCCAGAGTCCTGGGATTGAGCCCCGAATCGGGCTCTCTGCTCAGCGGGGAGCCTGCTTCCTCCCTCTCTCTCTGCCTGCCTCTCTGCCTACTTGTGATCTCTGTCTGTCAAATAAATAAAATCTTTTTTAATACTGGGGTCACCTTAACAAAAAACAAGATAGCATGACAGTTCTTCACGCTTAAAGAACTAAACTCCTGGAATATAAAAACCTCTGATAATTACAGACCTAACTAACAAAGTTCTTTTTTTTTTTTTAAGATATCATATATTTATTTGAGAAGGAAAAGAGAAAGCAGAAGCAGGAGAGAAGGGCAGTGGGAGAAGAAAGGGAGAGGGAGAAGCATACTCCCCACTGGACAGGGAGCCCAATGCAGGACGCGATCCCAGGACCCTGGAATCATGACCTGAGCCAAAGGAAGATGCTTAACCGACTGAGCCACCCTGGAGTCCTCTTTATAAAGCAGGAATTTTAACTAAGATGCTCCATTAGCCTACAAATATGACTGGCTTAATTATTCAAACACAAGTTATTTCTGTATACCCAGTCATCAGTCCAATTTCAGGGACATATTAAGACTTAAAATTTTAATGGTCACTAGTTTATTTCAAAATAGGAAACTGAACCAGGCATATCTTGATGATCTAGGAGATAGTACATTCCATCAGAATCATTCAACTGCTGACAAAATTACTGTGAAACAAAAACAGGGAAGTCCTAGAAATACTGTTTAAACACTGTTGAAACACCTCACTTTATTAACAACAAAGTGCCCTTAAAAGCAAAGGCTTATGGTTACATATTCCATATAATATGAACAGCTCACATTATTAGGCCCTTACTATGTATGGCCCCCCTTTGTTCTATGCACATTAATTCACTTACAACAAACCTAGGAGGAAAGTTTCATTATTTTGTCCCATTTCAGGGAGGACAACTGAGGCAGAGAAAAGCAAAAACAAAACAAACCAAAAAACTGGTAGGCTGGAATTCAAACCTCAATATTCTGACTCTGGAGTCCACACTCTTAGCCACAATACCATTCTATGTTTATCTAAAGTATTAATACTGAAACTAAAGAGACTTAAATAAACATTACACCAACATAAGGGAAACAAAGTCATCAGGTATCACAGTTCATACATGAACAGAGATGACACTAGGTCAAATGATGAAGTAGTTGAGTTTTGCCCTCAGTACTCTCACTTCTGTACCCTCACCTCTTTTGCCTCCCCTAGTGGCATTCCCCCTTTCTTTCATAGGCATCAAGCACCTTTAGCATCACTGAAAAGAGTAAAAAAGACTGAATCTCAATCACAGTATACCTTAATAAATAAATGACAAAAAATAGTTAAGCTTTCTAGAATTATTACTATTTTACCACAATAAGTTACTTAAGATCAAAAAAAGTTCTAAAAGTAAATTTTAAGATACTGTCCAGGAAACAGAACAAGTATTTTTAGAAGAAAATGGGGTCTTCCTGGTATCTGTAGACAAATGGAACGATTTGATAAAGCAGTATAATAAGTTAGATGTTACAGAATCTAGGGAGGTAAGTATATGTAAAATCGAATTCTTAAAAAAGTCATATAAATATCATTTCTCTGTTCTAAACCCTCCAATGTTTTCTCGTCTCAGAATAAAATCCAAAATCCTTACCATTTCCTATGAGGGCCTACATGAACTGGCCCCTGACATCCTCATCTCAAATTATACTGGCCTCCTTCCCATGCCAAATGTGTGTGAATGGTATAAACTTAAGAGATTTTGCACCTACTGTTCCCTCTACCTGACACACTCCACCCACAGATATGCTGACAACGCTCCACTTCCTTCATATCTCTGTTCAATTTTCCCCTTAAAAAAGACTTCCTTGGAGTGCCTGGGTGGCTCAGTGGGTTAAAGCCTCTGCCTTCGGCTCAGGTCATGATCTCAGGGTCCTGGGATCGAGCCCCGCATAGGGCTCTCTGCTCAGCAGGGAACCTGCTTCCCCCTCTCTCTCTGCCTACCTCTCTGCCTACTTGTGATCTCTCTGTCAAATAAATAAATAAAATCTAAAAAAAAAAAAAGTGCTTCTTTTTATTCTCTGGGCTCTTAATATAACATCTGACACATAGCTGGTATGCAATAAACATTTCTTGAATAAATGAACAAATGAGTGAATTCCTTAACCCCACCTATGCATAAGGCCACCCTGACTTCCTAGTAATAACAGGTTAATGAAGACTCTGAGATTCAAACAGCAACTATCTCATAAACCATTTACCATATAACTACCATCTTACATCACCCTATCAAGCACTAATTGATGAAATTACCGAACTCCTACTCTACGACCCAGCAATTGCACTACTGGGTATTTACCCCAAAGATAAAAATGTAGTGATTTGAAGGGGCACATCACCCCAATCTTTATAGCAGCAATGTCCACAACAGCCAAACTATGGAAAGAGCCTAGACGTCCATCGACAGATGAATGGATAAAGAACATGTGGTATAGATATGCAGTGTAATATCATGCAGCCATCAAAAAAAAAATATTGCCATTTACAACGACATGGATGGAACTAGAGGGTACTACACTAAGCAAAATAAGTCAATCAGAGAAAGACAATTATCATATGATCTCACTGATACGTGAAATTTGAAAAACAAAGCAGAGGATCATAGGGGTAGAAAGGAAAAAATGAAACAAGATGAAACCAGAGAGGGAGATAAACCATAAGAGACTCTTAATCTCAGGAAACAAACTGAGGGTTGTTGGAGTGGTAGGGGGTGGTTAGGATTGGGGGGGGGCGGGGTGATGGACACTGGGGAGGGTATGTGCTATGGTGAGCGCTGTGAATTGTGTAAGACTGATGAATCACAGACCCACCCTTGAAACAAATAATAAATTATATATTAATTTAAAAAAAAAAAAAGGAAAATTACCCAGCTCCTCCAGTAGGGAATGTAGGGAAATTTCACACAATACACTTAAAAAGAAATAAGTACAGGTGAAGAAAGACAAGTATCTATGTTAAAAACAGATGTCTTGGGGCGCCTGGGTGCCTCAGTAGGTTAAGCCTCTGCCTTCGGCTCAGGTTGCGGTCTCGGGGTCCTGGGATTGAGCCCTGCATCATGCTCTCTGCTCAGCGGGGAGCCTGCTTCTCCCTCTCTCTCTGCCTGCCTCTCTGTCTACTTGTGATCTCTCTGCCAAATGAATAAATAAAATCTTAAAAAAATAAAAGATGTCTTACATATTACATAGTTCATTCCACTAGATACACCAAGTAAAAACTATTTCTTCCTACATTTAAAAGGCATCCATGAGGGGCGCCTGGGTGGCTCAGTGGGTTAAAAGCCTCTGCCTTTGGCTCAGGTCATGATCCCAGGGTCTTGGGATGGAGCCCCATATAGGGTTCTCTGCTCAGCAGGCAGCCTGCTTCCTCCTCTCTCTCTGCCTGCCTTTCTGCCTACTTGTGATCTCTGTCTGTCAAAAAAATAAATAAAATTTTGAAGAAAAAAAAGAGGCACCCATGAAAATAACTTTATACCAAAAGTTTGAGCATTGTCAATCTTATAACTCTGTTGTTGTCATAATGAAGCTCAGATCCAAATCTGCAACCCACACCCAACAACCATCCAAGGTCGTTGGCATTTATTTTAATAGAATACTCAAGCTCTACTTGTCTGTCTGCCTGTCTGTTTACCCACATCCTGTTTTCTCTTCGCTTTGATTTCCTTATCTAGTTTCTTCATCTAATGTTACATCAAGTATTTTTGTAAACCACATTGAATCCTTTTTGGAATTAAGTTTATCAAAGGTTGATAAACTCTAAAGATTTTCATCAGATTACTGTTTCTGCTTAAGATATAGAAAACTGCAAAGAATAAGGCACCCACTCTAAAAGAAAAGCCCAGATAATCGAAAACACCACAACTTCACTTGAGCCCATCAGAGACTGCTAAAGTTGTGAGGCAACCAAATAAGCCAAATTTCAAAGTCAGACAAGGCCCCCCAATAAAGGACAGAACACACATGGCAGACTAAAAGAAAAAGAGGTAATTGGGGTGCCAGGGTGGCTCAGTTGTTAAGCTTCTGCTTAAGCTTCTGCCTTTGGCTCAGGTCTCAATCCCAGGGTCCTGGGATCAAGCTCGCACAGAGCTCCCTGCTCAGTGGGAAATGGCCTTCTTCCTCTCCCACTCCCCTTGCTTGTGTTCCCTCTCTCTCTCTGTCTCTCTCTCTCTCTCAAATAAAAAAATTTTAAAAAAAAGAAAGAAAAAGAGGTAATTATAATACCTAAAATAAGCTCCTAAGAGCTAAGTGTAGACTAGCATAACACTCTCCCAACTTGGTATCCTAGGTACAATGGGAGTCTGCACTCACTTGCAAGCTCTTTTCTAAAGGCCTCCACTAGGTGCTCATGAGAAAGACGAGATTCGTGACAAAAAAAAAAACAGAGAGTCCCACTCAATATTACAAGAGTGTAGGAAGTTTTCAGCCATCACTGAGAACGGGCACAAAGACCCACTGGCTTCCCCAGATCCTTTTCTCTTATGAAGCAAGAACCTTATTAAGCCGCTGGGAAAGAAGCAACAAACATTCACACTGCCAGGTCACTGGCAAACATCTACTGTTGCCAGGATAAGACAATAAGCAAATTCCTCTACCCTTGTGGGGAAGGGTAAGAAATCATTTTGGGCCTAGGATTCCAACACTGACACACCAAGCAGAAGTATCCTAATGCTGGGTGAGGGGCAGGAAACCCCATCCAAGAACAACCACAAATACAAGGCAAATACTGACTGTCAAGGGAAAGGAGGAAAGGGAACAATGATAAAGTCTCATCCTTAGGGCCAAGGTGGACATTGAAACCTAACACTGAGGCTGGACCAGAATAACTACATCCACAATCCTAACACCAACTAGCAAGCAACAGCCTTCTACCAGTGGGCTAACATTAGCCACTACTGTAAGACTTTGAAGCCTGTGGTACACTGAAGATGAGAACAATAAATCCCCAGACTAGCTCAACTCATGATGAATTTGACTCAACACCCCACCACAATGGGTGGCCATATTTTCAAGAATAAATACTATTTCCCTCAGTCTCTACTATACTCCACACAATGCCCAACACTTAAATAAAAATTATGAGACACACACACACACCAAAAACCACCAATACTGAACAGAAAAAGCAATCAAGACAAGCTGAACTCAAAGGTCACTCAGATACTGGAGCTATCAGATAGAATCCTTTCTTAATTATGATGATTAATATGTTAAAGGACTTAGTGAAAAAGGTAGATAATATACATGAACAGAGACATAATTTCAGAAAAGAGATGGGAGGCTATTTCTAAAAGTCAAGTTGAAATGTTTCAGTGTCAGAAATAAGGAATTCTTTCAACAAACTCAATAGCGGAGTGGACTCAGCAAATGAAAAGAATCAATGAACTTGAAGATACATGAAGACACATGAATAAACATTACCCAAATTGAAACATAGAGAGAACAAAAAAAAAAAGCATCCAATGTTGAGAGACACTATCAAATGGCCTAACTTACCTACAAAATGAAGTCTCACACGGAGAAAAGAGAGAGACTGGGGCAGAATACTTGGAGATAATGGTCAAGAACTTTTCAGAAATAGGGGCACCTGTGTGGCTCAGTAAGTATCTGCCTTCAGCTCAGGTCATGATCCCAAGGTCCTGGGATCAAGCCCCTCACCCCCTCCCAGATCAGGCTCCCTACTGAGAGGTGAGACTGCTTTCCCTCTCCTTTTGTCCTTCCCTTCCTGGCTCAAGCACTCTCTGAAATAAAATCTTAAAAAGAAAAAAAAATTTTTCAGAAATACAGGATGATATCAAACCACAGATTCAAGATGCTTAGAGAAATCCAAGACAACCTACACAGATGCCTCCCCACATCAAAGTCAAACAGCTCAAAGGCAGTTAAAGGGCTGGGAATAGGAGGGGGTGAGGAGTGGGTATTACATATACACTCAAGAACAAAGATAAAAATTTCATCAGATTTTGTCAAAGATTATACAAGCCAGAAGACAAGGACTTTTTTTTTTTAATTACTTCAAAGTAGCAGAAGAAAAAAACTGTCAACCCAGAATTCTATATGCAGGAAAAGTATTTTTCATTATGAAGGCAACATTAAGATAACTAACAATACAAATAGTGTTCACCATGCCAAACTAAAGATAAATAATGCAAGATATTTTTTACTTGAAATGCAGAAAACATGGTAAAACGTGTCTTTGACCCCAAAATAATGCTGAACAAGAGATTATTTTTCATAACATTCAAACATTTCCTTCACCTTTCAAATGAAAGTTTATCATCTCCTTAACTTCCTACCAAAAACCCTTCCTATTAATAACACTGATAACTTCTCATCCAATCCTATGGTTTAGAATACTATGGAGGAACTGAAGCAATTAAAAGAGAATGAAATAAACCTTGAGAAACATGCTAAATCCAAAAAACTGTTCCAAATAATGGAATTATGGTTGATTTTTCTTCACATCTTTTAAAGCTTCCCAATTTCCCGTTTTGAACATTTATTTTGTTTCAGATGGAAAAATCCTATTAAAAACAACAATGTACCAGAATTAAATAATATTGCAACTTTACCCTTCTTCCTTCATGGCTGATGTCTGCGCCACTCCAGTTTGGACTATCACCACTACTTACAGAGAAGTGAACGCAGATCAATCAAGAAATAAAATAGCTCTACCTTCTACCATAGCCCCATCTTTCAGAGTATGAAAAATCAAAAAGGAGGCACACCTGGCTGGCCTTGTTGGTAGCACATGTGACTCTTAATCTCAGGGTTGTGAGTTAGAGCCAAACTCTCCCGGGCACAGAGTTCACTTAAAAAAAAAACAAATCAAGAAGGAACATCATCCAGCTTATATACTCCACTCATAACCATCTTCCCCAACAATTAAAAAAGAGGCTAAGAACAGACTGAGATTTCAGGCAGCTTTTTAAACCTAAAGACCACAAATAATAAGTTTTGAAAAATATCAGATATGCTAATAAAGTACTGATAGGGGGCGCATGGGTGGCTCAGTGGGTTAAAGTCTCTGCCTTCAGCTCAGGTCATAATCCCAGGGTCCTGGGATCGAGCCCCACATCAGGCTCTCTGCTCAGCGGGGAGCCTGCTTCCTCCTCCCTCTCTGCCTGCCTCTCTGCCTACCTGTGATCTCTGCCTGTCAAATAAATAAATAAAATCTTTAAAAAATAAAAAAAATAAAGGACTGATGGTGGTTCAAGGTATATTAAATACTCTAGTCGTCGTCCCCCCACCCCCGCCATTATCCTAACACAAGTACCACTATTCCCATTATGAATAAGGAAGCAGAAATCAGAATTTAGATCCTTAAAGATCACTATCATCATATACATTATCCCTAGTCTTTGAACTAAATTTCTTGATTTCCACTGTGTATTCAATGTCACCTGCTTCTTCTCTGCTTATGCCTATCAATAGTGAAGAGACCATATTTAATAAAACCTCACATGAGAATTTTACTTCACTGAGCAAAATAATTTAAAATGGTCTTGTCCTTAGCCTTTAGGAGATAAAAACCTTAAATGTTCAAAATATTGGCCAATAATACTTAGAAAAGCTCTCTGAAATAAAATGTTCCTATTTCTCAAAATGAAACTTAATAATTCTATCCAGAAATAAAAATTTGGAAGTTCAGAAAAAACTCCACAGGCTTAAAAAGTAGTCACAGCAATTGTAACTTAAGATTGCTGATGTCAGGCGCCTGGGTGGCTCAGTGGGTTAAACCCTCTGCCTTCAGCTCAGATCATGGTCCCAGCGTCTTGGGATCCAGCCCCCCATCGCAGGGCTCTCTGCTCAGCAGGGAGCCTGCTTCCTCCTCTCTCTCTGCCTGTCTCTCTGCCTACTTGTGATCTCTCTGTCAAATAAATAAAATCTTAAAAAAAAAAAATGCTGATGTCTGAGGCACCTGAGTGGCTCAGTCGTTGGGCTTCTGCCTTCGGCTCAGGTCGTGATCACAGGGTCCTGGGATCGAGCCCCACATCAGGCTCCTCGCTCAGCAGGAAGCCTGCTTCTCCCTCTCCCACTCCCCCTGCTTCTGCTCCCCTCTCTCACTGTGTCTCTATCAAATAAATAAAATCTTAAAAAAAAAAAAAAAAGAGGGACGCCTGAGTGGCTCAGTTGGTCAGGTCATGATCCCAGCGTCCTGGGATCGAGTCCCACATCGGGCTCCTTGCTAGGCAGGGAGCCTGCTTCTCCCTCTGCCTCTGCCTGCCACTCTGTCTGCCTGTGCTCGCTCGCTCGCTCTCCCTCTCTTTGACAAATAAATAAATAAATAAATAAATAAATAATCTTAATTTTGTTTATTTATTTGACAGACAGACACAGTGAGAGAGGGAACACAAACAGGAGGAGTGGAAGAGGAAGAAGCAGGCTTCCCACTGAACAGGGAGCCCAATGTGGGGCTCGATCTCAGGACCCTCGGATCATGACCTAAGCCGAAGGCAGGTGCTTAAGAACTGAGCCACCCAGGCATCCTGAAGTAAATGCTTTTTGTAACAGAAAAAAGTTATAACCCATCTTCATCATCTATACCATGAAGTTGATACCACCTACCTATCCACAGCAGTATTATAAAAATTAAATGGGGGGCACCTGGGTGGCTCAGTGGGTTAAAGCCTCTGCTTCCAGCTCAGGTCATGATCCCAGGGTCCTGGGATCAACCCCCACATTGGGCTCTCGGCTCCGCGGAGAGCCTGCTTCCTCCTCTCTCTCCCTGCCTGCCTCTCTCGCCTACTTGTACTCTCTGTCAAATTAATAAATAAAATCTTTTAAAAAAAATTAAATGGTACCAAAAAAATGTACAGACCACACAGCATATGTTCAATGAACATCAGTTATTACTAATAGCAAATAAAAAAAAAAAAAAAAGCTAAAACTATGAGACTATATATCAGTATTTACCAACTGTAGAATCTCTGCATGTAGACTTATTCCTGATGGTGTATACATTTTCTTCTGTTCCCAATTTGAGGAATAACCTTGGGAATGGATACACGTATAACTAGTATGAGTGACATAACACATCCAGCTTTCAGAAATGCAATAAATCATGCTATAAATCTTCACAGGCAGGGTTTAAAGCTCCCTGTTCTCCATATAGACTTCGAGTAAGCATTTGTTTATTAGTGTCTACTTTGTGCCAAGCACTGACAAACCCTAGGGAAATTGAAACAAAAAACAGTTCCTGCCTTAAGCAATAGGTTTAATGGAGAAAATAGAGAAATAATAAATCTATCCATAGCTGTTTATAAAACAACAAACCCAGATGGGAAGAGGTGTGAAGCATCCCCCTATTGACTGGTACTCCCTGCCACATAGTTCATCTTCTTCACCTTTCCCTGGTCCTCTCTGAAAATAGACGGTAATGCAATATTTATCATACAGATACACTACAGAACTACAAGTTCTCTAGGTAGCCACTAAGCTACATGAAGCTACTGAGTTTTTGAAATATGGATACTGCAAGACAGATGTACTCTAAGTGTAAAATACACACTGGAGTGGAAAAATTTAGTACAAAGAATGTAAAATACAATATCCCACTAATAATCTTTATAATGAGCACAAGTTAAAATGATAATATTTTGGGGGCCTCTGAGTGGCTCAGTCTGTTAAGCTCCAACTCGACTTCAGCTCAGGTCATGATTTCAGGGTCATGAGATGGAGCCCCACATTGGCTCCCCACTCAGCAGGGAGTCTCCTTAAGATTCTCTCTCCCTCCCCCTCAGCTCTCTCTCTCTCTCTCTCAAATAAATAAATAAATCTTTTTTCTTTTTTCTTTTTTTTTTTTTAATATAGCGCATGCTTGGGTGGCTCAGTCGATTAAGTGTCTCCCTTCAGCTCAGGTCATGATCCCAGAGTCCTGGTATTGAGTCCCTCATCAGGTTCCTTGCTCAGTGGGGAACCTGCTCCTCCCTCTGCCTACCACTTCCCGTGTGTACTCTCTCTCTGACAAATAAATAAAGTATTTAAAAAAGAAAAAGTGTATACAAGTATAAAAATCATAAAGTACACTTAAGATTAGCTACTTTAAAAAAATAATAATATATTATATATACTGGGTTAAGTATGTTATTAAAATCAATTTTGGGGAGCCTGGCTGGCTAGTTGGAGGAGAGTACAACTCTTGATCTCAGGGTCATGAGTTCAAGTCCCACACAAGGGGCAGATATTACTTAAATAAACTTTTAACAAAATTCAAAATATTGATTCCACCTGTTTCTTTTTACTTTCAATATGGCTACTAGGAAACCTAAAACTGCATAGGTGGCTCACACATTTCTACTGAACAAATGATCTATAAAAAAAAATCAAAACAGGGGCGCCTGGGTGGCTCAGTGGGTTAAAGCCTCTGCCTTCGGGGTGCCTGGGTGGCTCAGCTGGTTGGATGACTGCCTTCAGCTCAGGTCATGATCCTGGAGTCCCGGGATTGAGTCCCACATCAGGCTCTCTGCTTGCCAGGGAGTCTGCTTCTCCTGCTGACCTCTTTCCTCTCATGCTCTCTCTCTCTCTCATTCTCTATTCTCTCTCAAATAAATAAATAAATAAAATCTTTAAAAAATAAAATAAAGAAAAAAGAAAAAAGAAAGATGGAAGAACTGTTTAAAAAAAAAAAAAGCCTCTGCCTTCAGCTCAGGTCATGATCCCAGGGTCCCAGGATCAAGCCCGGCATCGGGCTCTCTGCTCAGTGGGAAGCCTGCTTCCCCATCTCTCTCTGCCTGCCTCTCTGCCTACTTGTGATTTCTGTCAAATAAATAAATAAAATCTTTAAAAAATCAAAATAATACACAACTCACTTCAAAAATATTAAGTATTAATTGGATTTGAATCTAAAGAAAAGATCTATGCCATCAGAATTCTAATTGCCAGGGACGCCTGGGTGGCTCAGTTGGTTGAGCGGCTGCCTTCGGCTCAGGTCATGATCCCAGCGTCCTGGGATCGAGTCCCACATCGGGCTCCTTGCACGGCAGGGAGCCTGCTTCTCCCTCTGCCTCTGCCTGCCACTCTCTCTGCCTGTGCTCGCTCTCTCGCTCTCCCTCTCTGACAAATAAATAAATTAAAAAAAAAAAAAAAAAAAAGAATTCTAATTGCCTTAAGTATGTGTTTATGGTCTGACAATGGAATTCATTAACCCAACAAAATTAAAATCACAAACTCGGGCGCCTGGGTGGCTCAGTGGGTTAAAGCCTCTGCCTTCAGCTCAGGTCATGGTCTCGGGGTCCTGGGATCGAGTCCCGCATCGGGCTCTCTGCTCAGCGGGGAGCCTGCTTCCCCCTCTCTCTCTGCCTGCCTCTCTGCCTACTTGTGATCTCTGTCAAATAAATAAATAAAATCTTTAAAATAAAATAAAATAAAATCACAAACTCTACTTTTCTAGATTGATATGCAGTAAAATTGTTCCTCTTCCTAATAAAATGAATTATACTAGAAACAGCCCATTGGAGGTGCCTGAGTAGCTCAGTCGCTTGAGCGTCCAGTCTTGGTTTCAGCTCAGGTCATACATAGTCTCAGGGTCCTGAGATTGAGCCACACATCGGGCTCTGAGCTCAGCACGAAGCCTGCTTAGGATTTTCTCTCTCCCTCTATCTCTGCCCCTCCCCACATTTGCTTGCTCTATCTCTCTCTCTAAATAAATAAATCTTTAAAAAAATAATAATAAAAGAGCCTAGTATACCACAGTTCATCAAAACCATACCACATCAAATTCCAAGCTCTTTTTATTTTTTAAAGATTTCATTTATTTGTCAGAGACACAGCAAAAGAGGGAACAACAAGCAGGGGGAGTGGGAGAAACAGAGTTCCCACTGAGCAGGGAGCCTGACACAGGGCTAAATCCCAGGACCCCAGGATCATGACCTGAGCCAAAGGCAAACCCTTAACAAATGAGCCACCCAGGAGCCCCAAAATTCAAGCTCTTTTTTAAGACTGACAGGCATAAACTTCAAAACATTCTAGAAGCAAGACAGTTACTGATGAATGCAACCCATTCATTTTTATTTTTATTTTTTTATTAAGTAAATTCTACCCGCAATGTGGGGCTCAAATTCATGGCCCCAAGATCAAGAATTGCATGTTCTACTGACTGAGACAGCCAGGTGCCCCATGAATGCAACCCATTTAAATTACCTGTAAGTGCGTAATTATAAACTCTGTCCCCTGGGGCTAAAAACCAAAGCACTTGGTCTTCAATGTCTAGAGAAAAGCCATGACAATTCATTAGGTACATGACTTACACTGACCTGAGTTCCTCCAGAATGAGCTGAAGAAAAATGAGGACCAGAGTAAGAGCAAAAAGAGAACACTTAATGCCTTCATTCCCCAAGCCAAGGAGATTTACATAGCTCTGAGAAGGTTCTGAAGAGATCAAACTAAAGGGACTACAAATGGATTCTTACATCCAGGGGCCCTAAGGAATAACAAGGCATTCCCTGCTAACTGGCATCCAAACTTACAGACCAGAGCTGGAACAGCCCTCCTGAACCACAAGGTTCACTTGATCAACACAGGGCATGTTGAAAAGACAAAACCTAGATCCCTGACACCTCAGAACGCCACAATGGCTTAGGACCTGGTGATATGCTAGTTATGGAAGAATTCAGATTAAAATCAAGGAGTCTCTCCATTACACACTGAAGGACATCTTAACACATTCCCTTCTATAGCTAGCACACATGGTTTGGTTTTGTTTTTTAAGTATTAGGCAGGTTTATGGTAATTCTAATAACCCTCAGTAGTAACAACAGGGTTAGGACTAATAGGCCTTACTCATTTGCACAGAGCTAGCACAAAAACCTGAACACAATAAACTGCTGAATTAAGAAAGTACCCTACACAGGAAGAAAGAAAAGAGAAAGGTTGTCAGTGCCCATTAGTCTGTCAATCTAATTAGATACTGGTAATAAACTATTTCAGGTTGTAAGAGGATGTAAGGTGTAAAATCCCTGGTTTGTGCTTTCACCTAACCATGTCCCAGAATGAAGCTATTTCAAAATGGGAAGAAAAAAAAAAAAAAAAAAAATCCTCCTCTAATCATTTGCCAAACTCTATTTCAGTATTAATCTGGAAAAGAAACTTAAAGGACATGTCCCCTGAGAAGCAAGCATTCATTACTTGATCATTATAAATCAAGAATCTTAACAAGGAACAGACACCAAATCCAACAGCAAGCATCATGTTAGTAGCAGTCAACGCTCTCAGAAAAGTCACTGTCCAAAAATAATTAAGCAATACTAACTTAATGTACCTTAAATATTATGCAAGACCTAATTAACTCACAAAAGACCATTCCAATTTTCTAGACCAGAAGTCTCTAACTTTAGTTGCATATCTAAAACCCCAACTCCAAAATCTGATTTAGAAAATGTCTATATATATTTTTTTTTCTTTTGCAAGATTTTATTTGACACAGAAAGAGAGAGACATCGAGAGAGAAAATAAAACCAGGGGGAGTGGGAGAGGGAGAAGCAGGCTTCCCGGTGAGCAGGGAGCCCGATGCGGAGCTCAATGACCTGGGAGTATGGCCTGAGCTGAAGGCAAATGCTTAACAACTGAGCCACCCAGGCACCCTTGTATATTTTTTTAAATTGCAAAACTGATTCCAACAAGCAACCAAGATTGAGTACTACTATCCTATCCTTACCAAGTGCCTAAAATAATGCTAATTAAGGTGGCATTTTCTTGAATTTTAAAAAAAAAGAGATACTCCTTACTTGGATCACTCATGTCTAATGAAAACATTAATTTGGTTCAATGACTAAAAAAATTAACATTTCTTACATTCTTTTAAAGATTTATTTATTTTAGAGAGAGAAAGTAAGAACACATCCATGTGGGGACACCTGGGTGGCTCAGTTGGTTAAGCGGCTGCCTTCAGCTCAGGTCATGATCCCAGCGTCCTGGGATCGAGTCCCACATCGGGCTCCTTGCTCGGCAGGGAGCCTGCTTCTCCCTCTGCCTCTGCCTGCCACTCTGTCTGCCTGTGCTCGCTCTCTCATGCTCTCTCTCTGACAAATAAATAAATTAAAAAAAAAAAAAAAAGAACACATACATGTGTACAGAGTTGGGGAAGGGGCAGAAGGAAGAGGAGAGAATCTCAAGCAAACTCTTCACTGAGCATGAAGCCCAAGATGGGGCTCGATCCCACAACCCATGAGATCATGACCTGAGCCAAAATCAGGAGTCAGACGCTTAAGTGACTGAGTCATCCCAGTACCCCAGTATTTCCTACATTCTTTATAATTATTATTAAAAGACCTTATTTATTTGAGAAAGACAGAGATAGCGAGAGAGAGCATGAGTGGGAAGGAGAGGGAAAAGCAGGCTCCCTGTTGAGCAGGCAGCCTGACTTGGAGCTCCATCCTCGGATCATGACCTGAGCCGAAGGCAGACACTTAACCAACTGAGCCACCCAGGCACCCTTATTTCTTACATTGTTTTTTTTAAAACATTTTATTTATTTATTAGACACAGAGAGAGAGATCACAAGTAGCCAGAGAGGCAGGCAGAGAGAGGGGAAAGCAGGCCCCCCACTGAGCAGAGAGCCCAATGCAGGGCTCGATCCCAGGACCCTGAGATCATTACCTGAGCCGAAGACAGAGGCTTAACCCACTGAGCCACCCAGGCACCCCTATTTCTTACATTCTTAAACACACTCTCCCAATTTATTTTACACTGGCTTCTCTCATAACAGGGCATCACAAAGTGTCTTTGTCAGGAAAATACAATGTTCTCTAGACATTTGAATCAAACTGGTTTTCCAATCACAAAGAAGGCAATAAACTAAAATAACAGCACAGCAGGAAAAATAAAATGTTTTTCTTTTCACTAAAATTCAAGTTTCCGATAGCTGGGGCAGGAGAAATATTCATGCAGCAGATTATAAAAAGATAAAAATACAAAAGCAGTTTTTAGCAATGGACAACTATCATTTGAAAATGAAACTAATCTACAAACTGCACAAAATGGGATCTGAGAAAAGAAGACATATTTAGGGTTAGGACTGAAAGATGGTTAATTACTTTCTTGTTTTATGAAAGCTCTGAAGTTTCAATTAAGCACTTCAGCTAAGGAACTGAGAGCAAAAAAGTGTTGTTATGCTACTAAAATAAAAACCAAACAATCCTTTAAAATCATCAAGGGGCGGGGATTTCAGTGGCTCAATTAAGCATCTCACTCTTGGTTTCGGCTCAGGTCATGTTATCAGGGTCATGAGATAGAGCCCTTCATCAGGCTCCACAATGGGCATGGAGCCTGCTTAAGATTTTTTCTCCCACTCCCTCTGCCCCTCCCTCCCATTCATCTGCATGCATTCTCTCTCTTAAAAAAATCAAGATAAAAAAATTAAAAAGTTAAAAAATCACCCATGGAAAAATAAAGTCCTTTAAAATACAGTTAGTTACTTGTCCATCAATCTGACAATAGCTTAATGAATGTGTTGAATCCATAATATGGATATTAAATCCATAAATATATATATTTTTTAATGAGGAAAAGCTGTATTATAATTATTACAGCTTACATTTACTAAGCTAAATATCATGTGCCAAACATTATAAGCACCTTACATTTTAATGCTGATTCAAACAATCTTAGGAACAATTATCATTCCCATTTTGCAAAACAGAAAACTAATTTACACAGCAGTAAAACAGTTTGTCCAACATCACACTATGTAAGTGGAAAGCTGGGATTTATCACCATCAGTCCAGCTCCAAACACCAAGGCTCTTAACTTACCAAACTGATTCTCTTTCTGTGTAATGTTATAGGATATCTCACAGACACTAAATGCAAATGGCTACAGAAATAGTGTATGTGTATTTGAATAATTCAATCTCATTTTGAGATAATAAAATTCCTTTGGGTATGTATGGATTTTTTTTCCCCCTATCAGAAGCAAAAAAAAGGGGCAACTCAGTCAATAGAGCATGCAACTCTTGATCTAGAGGTTATGAGTTCAAGCCCCATGTTGGGCACAAAACCCACTTAAAAAAAAAAAAAAGATTAAGATTATGCTTACCTAAGATGCTATACTACACTCTTTATTTTATACATTTCTGTGCTGTCTAAATATCTCAAAATAAGTATGAGGTTTCAAAAAATATTTTTAAAAACTATGGCTTAATGACAATGAAAACTTTAGACTTACTTTTTTATGAATATTTACAATATTTAATATCAGTCTACAACAACATCAGGAGTAAAGAAAACAAAGTCGAGAAAATTTACTATTTTTTAAAATCTATCAGTGATTTGTTAATTGTCATCTCAGATAAAGAAGACGACAGCTTTTGCCTTCAAAGTGCTTACAGTCATTAATGGATGATCAAGGAGATGCATGACTCAAGGCAGTAGACTTCCCTAGTAATTCCAAAATCTTTTTTTTTTTTAAGATTTTATTTATTTATTTGACAGACAGAGATTACAAGTAGGCAAGAGAGGCAGGCAGGGAGAGAGAGGGGGAAGCAGGCTCTCCGAGGAGCAGAGAGCCCGATGTGGGGGCTCGATCCCAGGACTCTGGGATCATGACCTGAGCCGAAAGCAGAGACCTTAACCCACTGAGCCACCCAGGCGCCCCAATTCCAAAATCTTAATTCCACCTATATATATCATAGACATATACGAGGAACTAAGATTATCAATACAGATGAGGCACAAAGTCAGTCATCTAGATTCTTTCAAATAAGCTCACACTTTAACAAGTACGAATATTACTTACCTAAATTTGCATACCCTGTCCCAATGGACCAAATTCTATTCAACTTAAGCATGAAATCAGGAATTCATTAGCTACTACCTAAAATTAATCAAGCTTTTCTTATCAATAGCTACTGCTACATTATTTTTAAAGGTTATTTTTTGAAATAAAATTTAAATTGGCAAGTTTGCTAAAAATAGAAAACTTGAAAAATGTGTTTAGTTAACAAGAAAAAAAGTAAGTTACTATATAAGTCTCGATTTAAAATACATTATTTCCTTGGCCAAATAGGAAAATTATGGTTTTTTAATAAGTCCTGGTTCTTTTTTTTTTTTTTTTCTGGTTCCCTTTTATAACAAATGTCGTTCTATTTTCCCATTTGTTATAAAAGGGATTTAAAGTGGCTAATGAGAACATACTTAATAAAGCAAGACAATACAAATAAAAGATAAAAAAGAAGAAAAACAATAAAGATCCAAATAGAACCAGGAACCAAACCATTAAAACTCACAATAGCAGGGGCGCCTGGGTGGCTCAGTCATTGGGTGTCTGCCTTCAGCTCAAGTCATGATCCCAGGGTCCTGGGATTGAGCCCCACATCAGGATCCCTGTTCGGTGGGAAGCCTGCTTCTCCCTCTCCCACTCCCCCTGCTTGTGCTCCCTCTCTCACGGTCTCTCTGTCAAATAAATAAAAATCTTAAAAATAATAATAAAAATAAAACTCCCAATAGCTAGTATTTAATGTTCATTAACCTTTGGTCTATTTCATCCTTTGACATTCTCTTCCTGCCTTTTCATCTCCTCCTATGATCTGTCCCCAGAAATACCTACTTAAAAACAAAATGTATTCGTATAAGAATGTTTAGTGCAGCCAGGGTTCATAACAGAAGAAAATGGAAATAACCCAAATTAGAAGGAACTGACCAAAAGTAAGTTAAGTAACACCCATACCAAAGAATTCTAATCACTTCTAAAATTACAACAGAAACGTATTACTGACATAGAGAATTGTTCTGGCATATTAAGAAAACTTAATTAAGGAAATTGTATGTATTGGGTATTATTATACTTAAATACATATTAACATATATTACACATATAAACTATATGTAAGGACAATATAAAACAACATATACAGTGCGATCCAATTTTAGTTAAAATAAAAAATGTTAAAATAGGCATAGAACATAATCTACAGAGAAAGATATCATACAGTTAACTGAGGAGGATGAACCCATATGGGAATTTTACCTACCAATGTATTTCTATAATGTATAAGATACATCTATTATTTATTTAGCACAAAGTAAAACTCATTACACTAAATATTTATTAAACACAGAAAATAGGGGCGCCTGGTATTTCTTAATATACCAAAACAATTCTCCTGTCACTTGAGCAGCTGGCTCATGATCTCAGGGCCATGAGATCTGACCCTGAGCAGGCTCCCTGCTTAGTGGGGAGTCTGCTTCTCCTTCTCCTTCTGCCCCCCCTCAACTTGTACACTCTTTTTTCTTTTTAAAGATTTTATTTATTTATCTGTCAGAGAGAGAGCACGTGCACAAGCAGGCAGAGGGAGAAGCAGGCTCCCCACTGAGCAGAGAACCCAAGGCAGGACTCAATCCCAAGATTTTGGGATCAGGACCTAAGCCAAAGGCAGGCACCCAACTGACTGAGCCACTCAGGTATCCCTTCCTCTCTTCTCAAATAAATATTTTTTAAAATGTAAATAGGGGCATCTGGGGTTTCAGTCGTTAGGTGTCTGCCTTCAGCTCAGGTCATAATCCCAGAGTCCTGGGACTGAGCCCCACATAGGGCTCCCTGCTCAGTGGGGAAGCCTGCTTCTCCCTCTCCCTCTCCCCCTGCTTGTGTTCCTGCTCTCACTATCTCTCTCTCTGTCAAATAAATAAATAAAATTCTGGGCACCTGCATGGCTCAGATGATTAAGTGGCTGCCTTCAGGTCAAGTCTGACTCAGCCCCACATTGGGCTCCCTGCTCAGCGGAGAGCCTGCTTCTCCCTTTCCCTCTGCCTACTGCTCTACCTACTTGTGCTATCTCTCTGTCAAATAAATAAATATTTTTTTAAAACTAGATTATAATAAACAAGCCATTTTAGAAGACAAAGAATGAGTCCTAGCTTTACAAAAAGTCCACTAAAAGGCATCTATATCAGGCTAGACTTACTTCTCACCAGCTTTTTATATCCTGAGCTTTGAAATACAGGTTTCTCAAACTGCAAATCCTGGATACAGGTATCAACATAAGAAGAGCTTAACAAGTATTGATAAACATTGTAATCTATCTTTAGTTTAAGTCTGAGAAAATGATGTTTATTTTCTACCGGCTAGACTAAATGATAGCATCAGTTTTCTGAGTACCAACTAAGTGCCAGACAGTACACTTGGTATTTTGTAGAGAGGATTTCATTTAATCCACAGAACAACTTGAGAGGTATTATTAGCCCCTCTTACAGAGAAGGAAACTAAAATTCAAAAACATTAAGAGAGAGGCGCCTGGGTGGCACAGTTAGTTAAGCGTCTAACTCTTGATTTCACCTCAGGTCATGATCTCAGGGTCATGGGATCAAACCCCACGTTGGGCTCCACACTCAGCGAGGAGTCTAGTTGAGATTCTTTCTCCCTCTTCCTCTGCTCCTCCTGCTTGTGCTCAACCTCTCTAAAAAATCCTTAAAAAAATAAAAACATTCAAAAATAAAATAAAAGAGGGGCGCCTGGGTGGCTCAGTGGGTGGGTTAAGCCTCTGCCTTCGGCTTAGGTCATGATCTCAGGGTCCTGGGATCGAGCCCTGCATCAGGCTCTCTGCTCAGCGGGGAGCCTGCTTCCTCCTCCCTCTCTGCCTGCCTCTATGCCTACTTGTGATCTCTCTGTCAAATAAATAAATAAAATCTTTAAAAAATAAAAATAAAAGATAAAAACATTAAGAGAACTGCCAAAAATTACGTGATTATAATTGATAGAACCAGAACCTAGGTACGTTCAACTCTATGGTTTGCTCTTTTTTTTATCTAAGTGTTCCTGACCAACATCTCTTCAAGTACCCAATGTACTTTACATTCATATTTTATCAAATTAATGCATCTGAAGCAAAATTAGAAATATACATTGTGATGTCACTTGAGGAAAACATATTCAAGTCTGAATGGCAAGATCTCACAAAACAATTCAATTATCTCGTATTCAATACTTGAGTAAAATCTGGTTATAAAACAGGTATCCATACCAAAACTTAGGCAATTTCACAAATTCTGAAAGATTAAAAATTACAGAGTACATAAAAGGCAAACATAAGGTTTTAAGAGTTAGGCATACAAATCAAAGGTGATACTATTTTTAAATAATAGGTTAAAATGATTTAAGAGATAAGGGCAATAGCTGTCATCCAATGATGTGACCATGAAAAAAATTAGTCTCAAGGAGTTTTTATTTCAACTAGAAAGCCTAAAAGAACAATATAATAATGCTAATGCAAAATGAGCTTCAATTCTTCAAAAACTAACAAATTCCCCAGAGATGTTATTTTATAAATTTTAGGATGTCCTCCTCACAATCTACTTGTGAGGAGAAATTATGGGTCCAAAATCACAGTTGAAATGTATTTGGAAAATACTGTGCACGAGAAATTCCACAAAATATACATAGTATGCAAATATATAAAAAGCTGACTATACCACAAACTTGCTAACATGAATTATCTTAAGAGAAATGATTTCTACTTTCATTAGCAATATTATCCTTATAAAAATTATTCCAAGTGGGGCACCTGGGTAGCTCAGTCAGTTGAGCAACTGACTCTCGATTTTGGCTCAGGTCATGATCTCAGTGTTGGGAGACTGAACCCCATGTCCAGCTCCATGCTCAGCACAGAGTCTCCCTGTGATTCTCTCTCTCCCTCTCTCTGCCTGCCCCTCACCCCCCACTCTCACACTCTTTCTCTCAAATGAATAAGTTTTTTTTTTTTAATTACTCCAAGAGGAAATAAAAGTATAAATACAGTAAACTCGTCCCTGGTGTCAGGCCCCAACCACAAAACTTGAAGACACATTCAATTATGGAGAGGCCTACTACCCAGCTACAAGAAATCCACCTGCCCAACTAACTACTGATCTACCTCATCTTCATAAATATGAATGGAAACTACCAATTACCACACATTAAGAAAGTAAAGAACCTAGGTGCCTGGTAAGCTTAGTTGGTAGAGTGTGTGACTCTCAATCTCAGGATCATGAGTTTGAGCCCCACACTCAAATGTACAGAACTGACTATATTGCAAACTTGTTAACATGAATTATCTTAAAATTGATTTCCACTTTCATTTTCATTGGAGGTTGAGATTACTTAAAAATAAATAAATAAACAAGCTTTTAAAAAGGAAGTGAAGAACCAAGAAGAAAAAACAAAACCCTGGGGAGAAATGGTGCAGGAAACAGAAGACTTTTTAAATTTCTAATTAGTACCTAGGGAAGTATTCAAGGTAATATGTTAGTCATAAAACAGGACACAACTGCTACCAATAAAGGGGGAAGGAGAGGGAGAAAGCAAAGCTCTTGGATATTAAAAACAATTGTCAAATTTTTTAATTTTTTATTTACATACCCTTCAATTGAGCAGTTCTACTTACAGGATTCTATCCTACAAAAATATACATTATATCCAAGGAAAGGCACTACAAATTTTAATACAAAAAAAGGATAAAAACCCTAAAAACTAAACTAATACCCATCATCAATAGCAGAAGACTTAAATAAATGATGGTACAACTACACCACAGAGCCATCAATATGTATCAATATGGCAAAGATTTGTAAGATACATGAAAAAATCAGTCACTAACATGTGCAGTATAATCCCACTTCATGTTTTTAAACAAAATATATCATATAATAACCGTAATAGTCATGACTACATTATTACACAAAGTGCCAGGTACAATTTTAAGCATTTTATATGCACAGACTCATTTAATCCTCACAACCACCTGAGGCACTAGAGTCTATAATTACCCCTTTTTACACATGAGGATACCGAGCCACAAAAAAGTGAAGTCACTTTCCCAAGGTACCCAGCCACTAAACCATGGGAGCTGGGAGTATGATCTGTGGCATTCTAAAGTCCCCACCTAAAGTCCCCAAGATCACTCTTCACATTTCAAGCAGTTGGGATACGAACCACAAAGTTCACCTCCAGAGCCCAACCCCTAAAAACCTCTACCTCTCTCCTCCTCTACCCTCTTCCCCTGATCCCCTCTTCCTCTCTATTTGTAAATATCAAAAGATCTGTAAGAACAAACACACTAAACTGTCAACTGTGATAGCTTATAATGATCAGAGTGGAAATCAAGTTTTTCATATATTTAAATATGCAACATATATAAATTGATATGATTTATATCCATTATAATATATATGCACATATGCACTATTTTACTACATTTTGAACATCACCTAAGATTTCGATAAATACATGAGTCTAGGATATGAGCAGATAATTTTCAAATCAGGAAATAAGCTAACATGGGAGAAAAAACAATCTTTTTTTTCCAACTTTATTTATTTGAGAGACAGAGAGTGAGAGAGCATAAGTAGGGGGAGCAATAGAGGGAGGGAGAAGCAGGCCTCCCTACTGAGCAGGGAGCCCGAAGCAGGCTCCATCCCAGGGCTCTGGGATCATGACCTGAGCCAAAGGCAGATGCTTAACTGGCTGCGCCATCCAGGCGCCCTGAAAAAACTAAATCTTGTAATAAAAGAAACGCAAATCAAAATTGTATATCAGTTCACCTATCAAATTCACAAAAAGTGAAAAATTAGAATATTTGATGCTGGTAAAAATACAGCAATATACATCCATTATCCTAATGTTCACATCTGCTACCCCAGTAATTTTTACTTTATTAAGGAAATATATGATATACTGAAAAATGTTATACACAAAGATGTTAGTCTTAGCACTTCTTTTAGTAGCAAAATTGTTAACTTAATAATCCAGTGATATGGGTTGTGTCTCTAGCACATATACAGAAGTATTATGAAAAATAATTAAATCATTAAAGCACTCAAAGTGTTTACTGAAATGGGAATAGGTCAATGCTAAAATACAAAAAAATAGGGGTGCCTGGGTGGCTCCATTGGTTAAGCATCTGCCTCTGGCTCGGGTCATGATCCTGGAGTCCTGGGACCTAGCCCCACATCAAGATCCCTGCTTGGCTGGGAGCCTGTTTCTCCCTCTCCCTCTGCCTGCAGCTCCCCCTCCTTGTGCTCTCTTCCTCTCTATCTCTGTCAAATAAATAAATTCTTTATAAATGCAAAAAATAATAAAATGATTTACAGAATGATTTACAGCTATGCAAAAAATCCATGTACATAAATACATATTCATGCATATGTATGCAACACATGCATACATACATATGTACATAAACATACAAAAATTCCTTCAAGGAAATATATCAAGGTATTAACAATAGTTATCAATGGGTAGTGGAGTTCTCATTTTTTTCCTGTGTGTTATTACAATGATCACATGGCTGTTCTGCAAAAGGGAACTTTTTTTTTCCTAAAGCAGAAAAGCCTTTTCTCTTCATCGTATTAAGAGAGTAATGAGTGAATTACTGTGTCACTGTCCATCCGGATATACCACATCTCACTGTTTGCTAGGCAGCATATCCCAGCAGTCCTACATCATACCCATCTCTAGTCACAAGCAGAAAGGACGGAAACTCAAGCACAAACATACCCTATCCAAATGGCAATGCATTCACTTTAGGGAGTGGCTTAAGCAGCACAAGCAGCAACTTCATTTCTCTATTCAAACTGCTCTCCATCTCTCACCTTAACCTTCTAGGTTGACTTTGGATGTGCACAATACTCCTCACAGGAGCTACCCACAGAGACAGACCTTTTTACTCCTCTACTACACACCACCCACTTTGTGCCTAAGGGAAACAGTCTCCCTTCAGTAAATTCACCCAAGTCAGAAACCAATGTCATGCTGAACAGTTCTGTCATCAACTGATACAGACAGGTAAGCCGTTCTGTTTTCTGAAAATAGCCAATCTTGCTCAGCAAATGACAGCATATGCTAAGATTTCATACTCCTATAGAGAATGGGAGGTGTCCCTGCTAAAGGTATAAATTACATATCCCTCCCAGCAGCAGAATCTGCAATAAAGTAACTCTTCGACAAGAAAAGATAATTCTCAGGGCAACAACCTTTAAAAGAATCCTGACCCAGATCCTATTCCCCAGGCTGCTCCTCCTGCATCGTGGCAGGAACCACAGCAGTCAGTCTGGTAGGACGCCTGCCCCTGTCGCAGCAGCAGCCATTTTTGGCTCACTCCTGCAGCAGCCCCAGATGAAAGCCAGGACAGCAAGAACAAGATGGCAAAGGACTTTAAAAAGCAAACTCAGGTAACAAATAACTGGCAACAGGAGAAAATGTTGCACAAATCTGCCACATTGTTAAAAAGACTTTTTTTCTTTCTTTCTCTTTTTTTGTTTTAAGATTTTATTTATTTATTTGAGAGAGAGAGATCACAAGTAGGCAGAGAGGCAGGCAGAGAGAGGGGGGAAGCAGACCCCCCTCTGAGCAGAGAGCCCAATGTGGGCTCCATCCCAGGACCCTCACATCATGACCTGAGCTGAAGGCAGAGGCTTAACCCACTCAGACACCCAGGGGCCCCTTCTTTTTTTTTTTTTTAATGGTAACTCTTAAAGTAGTTTAACTCAAGTCTCTTCATGTCATGCAAACAAATTTGGGGAGATCAGCACTAGTATTGATATTATGGTAAAACAGATTAATTTCATCAGAATACCTGAAGCAACACACAATTCATAATTCCTTTTTACTTAACTGTTAACCAAAAACATGCCCTCTCTCTTCCTGGATTCCCTGTCAAAAATCTAAAAATGTACTTTAAATCCTCTTTACTCTCTTAAAATAATGAATATAATTTAATGTCTTTCCTGAATGTAGATTATACAAGGAGTCACATTTTAACTTAGTTTCATTTCTCAAAATAGAAATAGCTTTCTTTTTCTGATTACAAAAATAATACCTGGAGAGTTTGGGGTTGGTTTTTTTTTTCTTTTTTTTAAGTAGGCTCCATGCCCAGTGTGGGACTTGAACTCATGACCCTGAGATTAATGGTTAAAGAAAATAAAAATCGCCAAGTCTCACCAGCAAATAGAGATCTCTATGAACACTGCTGTTTAACCAAACACTTTTAAAATATTTTTTTTAATTTATTTGTCAGAGAGAAAGGGAGAGAGAGCAAGCACAGGCAGACAGAGTGGCAGGCAGAGGCAGAGGGAGAAGCAGGCTCCCTGCCGAGCAAGGAGCCCAATGCGGGACTCGATCCCAGGACGCTGGGATCATGACCTGAGCCGAAGGCAGTCGCCCAACCAACTGAGCCACCCAGGCGTCCCTAAAATATTTTTAAGATAAAATTTGATCAGACATGCTTTTTTAACTGGCTCCCACAAAATAAATGTGGACTTTTTTTAATTTTTATTTTTAACTTTTTTATGTAGGTTCTACCCCCAACATGGGTCTGGAACTTAAGACTGAGATCAAGAGTTATATACTCTACCAATTGAACCAACTAAGTGCCCCTGGACTTTTTTTTAATGTCAGTAAATGTTCTGCAACATTTTTAAGGGTTATATAATACTTCAATGCATATACAGTCCATAATTTCCCCCTCCCTCTCTCTGCCCCTCCCTCCACTCACATACACACAGACACACACACACACACGCTCTTTCTCTCTCAAATAAATAAATAAATAAATAAGATCTTTAAAAATAAAATAAAATCTATAGGAAGTTTTCATTTCTGAAAGGGATTTTTTTTGCATCAAAAATTTAAATCACTGGGACACCTGGCTGGCTCAGTCAGTAGAGTATGTGACTCTTGATCTGAGTTGTGAGTTCGAGCCCCCTGTTGGATGTGAGATTACTTAAAAATAAAATCTTAGGGGTGCCTAGGTGGCTCAGTGAGTTAAGGCCTCTGCCTTCGGCTCAGGTCATGGTCCCAGGGTCCTGGGATGGAGCCCGCATCGGGCTCTCTGCTCAGCAGGGAGCCTGCTTCCCCCTCTCTCTCTGCCTACTTGTGATCTCTGTCTGTCAAATAAATAAAATCTTTTAAATAAGTAAATAAAATCTGAAAAAAAAATCTAAATTGCTGCTGTAAGAGCTCACATAAATTTATATAAGCCTCCTTCACAATGTCAGTATCAACTGAATCAGCTTATAGATTTGTTAATAAACTGGCTCCTAAATGTTCTCCACTTCCCTCTCTTATCTATTTTCTAACTAGACTGGAAAATTATCAGGGTCATTGCCACTTTCTTTTTACTTCTTCATACAGTCCTCCTACAGCCCATGGCAGGAATTAAATATATGCTACCCCTATAATGGTGGTCACTTAGAGCCACTTGCAAAATAATGTGTTATTTTTGAAGAAAAGCTAAAAAGCACATCTCAAGCATTTCTAGACAGAAGGAAAAAGTCCTTGATCATTCAGAAGACTGTAATGGCATCTGAGAGGTATCATTAATTGTTATAACCATCAACTATGGCATCTACCACAGTAACATTTCTTTGTGTGTGTGACATTTCTTTTTGATAGTTGAGGCCATCTGAGAAGGTGCTGAGTTAAAGGATTTCCAGGATCCTTTCCAACCCTCATATTCTAAGACTCTGATTCCTTTTATTCTCAATCCCAGCATTAAATAATGCTGGACACTATGATTGTTTAGGGGCTGAACGATGAGTCAGCAGGTAAAGCCATTTGTGAGAAGCAGTTTCATTACACTTCTAACAACAGAGAAGCCAGCAAAAGACAGCTGCCATTGTTTACATTGCTGAACATGCTGTCGGCTTCACAGGACTGTAAAACCACCTATTGTCAGCAAACTCCATTTTTCTTAGTTAAGGGATAAGAAGCACCAGACTTAGCTACCAGCTCCGAAGCACATGAACAATCTCTTTTCTCAAAACACAACTACCATAAGTGCCTAAAAGAACATTCAAAAACCATTCTTGCAACTAGAAAATGCCTCTGTTTACAATAACCCAGATCCCTTCAGAGACTACTGTTATACATGCTCAGACACAGAAAAAGTCCTTCCGATAGGAAAAACAAAGGCAGGGGCACCCGGCCGGCTCAGTTGGTTGAGTGACTGCCTGCGGCTCAGGTCATGATCCTGGAGTCTCAGGATCAAGTCCCACATCAGGCTCCCTGCTCAGCAGGGAGTCTACCTCTCCCTCTGACCCTCTCCCCTCTCCAGATCTCTCTCTCTCTCTCTCTTTCTCTCTCTCAAGTAAATTTAAAAAAAAAATCTTTAAAAAAAAATAAAAACAAGGGCATTTAAAACAAACACACAATGCTGTTAACTATTTAAAGCACAGTTCAGAGCTTCTTTAACACAGCTGAAAATAAGCAGGCAAAACATGAATTGCTAATCTTTTTTGAGAGAGCAGAGGAGGCCAAGCTACCTGAGTTGAGTATTTGCAACTCAGTTTCACTTCTCAGAACCAAAAGGGTTTGATCTTTAAGAATCCTTTTGTCCTGGGGTGCCTGCGGGGCTCAGTGGGTTAAGCCTCTGCCTTTGGCTCAGGTCATGATCTCAGGGTCCTAGAATGGAGCCCGCATGACCCCGCATCTGGCTCTCTGCTCAGCAGGAAACCTTTTTCCCTCTCTCTCTCTGCCTGCCTCTCTAGCTACTTGTGATCTCTCTGTCAAATAAATAAATATAATCTTTTAAAACAAACAAAAAGGGGCGCCTGGGTGGCTCAGGGGGTTAAGCCTCTGCCTTCGGCTCGGGTCATGATCTCAGGGTCCTGGGATCGAGCCCCGCATTGGGATCTCTGCTCAGCAGGGAGCCTGCTTCCCCCTCTCTCTCTGCCTCTCTGCCTACTTGTGATCTCTGTCAAATAAATAAATAAAATCTTTTAAAAATAAATAAATAAATAAATAAATAATAAAAAATAAAACAAACAAAAGAATCCTTTTGTCCTGGGCACCTGGGTGGCTCGGTCAGTTAAGTGATGGCCTTTGGCTCAGGTCATGATCCCCGGGTCCTGGGATCAAGTCCCGCATCAGGCTCCTTGCTCAGCAGGGATCCTGCTTCTCCTGCCTCTGTCTCTCTCTGTCTCATGAATAAAGTATTAAAAAAAAAAAAAAAAAAGAATCCTTTTGTCCTAAGAAGGTTCCCTTCCAAATATATTTTTCAGAGTTGTGATTTCCAATGAAGGACTGAACTGAAAAACACCTCCCAACTGCTTTCTAGTTTCATATACAACACCTCATCTAGGCATTACACCTAAATTAATTTCCCTTTTCATTTCGAAAGCAGTCAAATTAATCTAGTATTTCAAATTCCTAGCTAAACTGATAAGGAGATACAGATGTATCTATCTACATATATGTCTAGCTACTTATCTATATATACATCTATGTATATGTCACTATAGTGTCCTAAGGCATTATGACAAAAGATGCCCTACCTTGTACTAAGCAGGTACTATTCACCATTATTCGAGTATCAAGATCATCCCTTACAAACTATAAACTTATAAATTTATAAGCTCTCTACTATGAATCTGCTACTAACCATGCACTAACTTAAATCAAAACTATCTACTTCTTAAGATATATAAAAGTTCAAGTGATCTTTAAATGCATGTTGGGTAACAACCATGGAAATTTACATAGCTCCAACTTTTCCTTTTTTTATAAAAATTTTTTTTAAGATTTTATTTATTTGACAGAGAGAGAGAGAGAGAACATGAGCAGGTGAAGGGCAGAGGAAGTAGACTCCCTGTTGAGCAGCTAGCAGATACAGGACTTAATCCTGAGACTCCGGGATTATAACCTAAACCAAAGGTAGATGCTTAACTGAGCCACACAGGGGCCCCAAGTTTTCTTTAAAATTTTTTCCAAGATTTGAGGCACCTGGGTGGCTCAGTGGGTTGGGCCTCTGCCTTCGGCTCAGGTCGTGATCCCGGGGTCCTGGGATCGAGCCCCACAAGGGGCTCTCTGCTCAGCGGGGAGCCTGCTTCCCCCCCTCTCTCTCTGCCTGCCTCTCTGCCTACTTGTGATCTCTGTCTGAATAAAAATAAATAAAACCTTTAAAAAATATATTTTAAAAAAAATAATAAAATAAAATAAATTTTTTTCCAAGATTTTATTTATTTATTTGTGAGAGAAAAAGAGAGCATGTGCGCACAAGCAGGGGAAGCAGCAGGCAGAGGGAAAACCAGGCTCCCCACAGAACAGGGAGCCCGATAAGGGATTGGATCAATTCCAGGACCCCGGGATCATGACCTGAGCCAAAGGCAGACACTCAACGAACTGAGCCATCCAGGTGTCCCAGCTCCAAGTTTTCTTGCACAAAAATATCTAAACATGTTTCATAAAACTGGAAAACTGCAGATCAGAAAGTAAACAAACTCAAAGTCATCCTTAGAAAAAGTACACTTGTATTTGCTCTCTGACAAATAAATAAAACCTTTAAAACAAGGGGGGGGATGCCTGGGTGGTGTCAGTCAATTAAACGGCTGCCTTCGGCTCAGGTCATGATCCCAGGGTCCTGGGATGGAGTCCCGCATCAGACTCCTTGTTCAGCAGCAAGCCTGCTTCTCTCTTTGCCTCTGCCTGCTTGTACTCTCCCTCTCTCTAACAAATAAATAAATAAAATCTTAAAAAAAAAAAAAAAAAGGAAAAGTACATACCATATACTTTCAAAAGTTCCAAGCAAAAATTGTAACTCACATGTCAATCTTGGGTTTGAATTATTTATTACTACAAATACCTAACTCAATCCTGCCTCCTAATAACCCTCCAGAATGGTCCTTTAAAACTTGAATGACCGGGCGCCTGGGGGGCTCAGTGGGTTAAGCCGCTGCCTTCGGCTCAGGTCATGATCTCAGGGTCCTGAGATCGAGTCCCGCAT